>CM050170.1:90686266-90693766 GCA_027410445.1 Discoglossus pictus
CCAACATCAGGGCACAAACAGGATTTTAAGGAGAGATCCACTCTAAGAGCACAGAGCTTTTCCAGCTTGGAAAACTTTGCTTTATGTTGTTTTGGTACAGGATATTTAGATGTCTCCTCAATAGTCTGAGAATCCAGTAGAGGCACAGGGATTTCCTGCTGGATTCCACAAGTAGGATCTTCATCTTTGGTTCCTTCTAATACCTCGCCCGTACAAGCCGGTGATGCTCGGGTGGAATTATTTGCATTCCCTTTACATTTTTCTGCTGGAGCAGAGTCTCTTGTTTTGATTTCTTTTTTATCACTAATGTCCATCTTACGTTCCAAACTGTATGGCTGATACTTTGTTGATTTAACAAGCTGTATGTCATTCCCTTCGCAAGATGGCCTTGGCCGACGCTTGAAGAAATCATGAAGGCTTACTGCAGTCACTTCCTTTGTCAATGGAGTCCTTTGGGTAGCACCTTCCTCTGCTGCCTCCTCCATCAAATATGTAAATTCTTCTTCTTTACCATCAGCAGGGATGATTTCAGGGAGTTTTTTGTCAAGTGATGGCACCTTTTCGGTTGTGCCAATAATTTCAAAGTCCTCAGAATACATTTCAATAATTCCTACTACATGTTTTACAGTTTCTGCTTTTTCAAGAGTACTCTCCAATAGCTGTGGAGCTGTGCTTTTTAAACATTCCTCAACGAAACTCTTGGACTCCTGCGTGCAAATGCTCAGCTCAACCATGTCTTCAGTGTCTCTCACCTGTGCATCGTCAGGATTTTCTATAACTGTTTCTACAGACAGCTTTATACTTTCTACAACTGCTTGAAGGATGTGATCAACAGGCTTCTGTTGTTCTTCCGCCCTCTTTGCACTGTCGCTTTCCACTGGCACAGGGGTAGCTTCATCTGTTGTTGCAGGGGACTCTTCGAATTGGAGAACCGCCAACATTTCCGTGGTCTCTACCGCACACAAGATTTCTATTGCTTCTTCCAGGGCAGTAAATGCTCCTGAAGTTAACTCTACCTCATTGGTTAGAACAATCTCAGTTTCAAGTGTATTTTTGTTTGTAGACAACTGAAGTTCCTTTGCTTGCTTAGCCGCAACAAATTCAACCAGCGTTACTACGGCTGGTTCAACAGAGTCATCATCAAATCCTCCTGCCTGTGCAGCTTGTCCAGCTTCATTTAGTGGCGTGTGCTCCAGTTTTGATACAGGAACCGTCTTTTCTAAGGTTTTCACATCGGACACTGGCCTAGCAACGCTTTCTGGCTGGTCTCCATTAGCCGCCTCTTTGTCACTTTCCCCACTGTCTAACGTCAACAGTTGTATTCGCCGGGGCTTCTGTCGAAATTTAGAGATGTTCTCCTCTTTATCACTGTGCGGCCGCTCCCACCCCACTGATTCGTTCAGGTTAGGCTTTGGGGGACATTTCCTCCGCTCCCAAATAGGCATCAATTTCTCATTCCTATAGGACACTTGGTAGTCCTCGAACGTAGGCTTCCTCCGCCATTCAGGGACATACTCGGGCCTCATTTTAACATGGGCTTGTCTTTGGAGCCTTAAAAAAACGCTGTTTCTCCTCCTCTAAGGCCATTCTATCTGCAACAGCAGGCTCTTTGGGGCTCTCAGCGACCTCTTTGGGGCTCTCAGCGACCTCTTTGGGGCTCTCAGCGACCTCTTTGGGGCTCTCAGCGACCTCTATGGGGCTCACAGCGACCTCTATGGGGCTCTCAGCGACCTCTATGGGGCTCTCAGCGACCTCTTTGGGGCTCTCAGCGACCTCTTTGGCTGGATCGGCCGTCTCTTTGGCTGGATCGGCCGTCTCTTTGGCTGGATCAGCCGTCTCTGCGGGCTCACTCCCCGTCTCTGCGGGCTCACTCCCCGTCTCTGCGGGCTCACTCCCCGTCTCTGCGGGCTCACTACCCGTCTCTGCGGGCTCACTACCCGTCTCTGCGGGCTCACTACCCGTCTCTGCGGGCTCACTCGCCGTCTCTGCGGGCTCACTCCCCGTCTCTGCGGGCTCACTCCCCGTCTCTGCGGGCTCACTCCCCGTCTCTGCGGGCTCACTCCCCGACTCTGCGGGCACTCTCTCCGACTCTGCGGGCACTCTCTCCGACTCTGCGGGCACTCTCTCCGACTCTGCGGGCACTCTCTCCGACTCTGCGGGCTCTGGGGAGCCTTCTGCGGCGCCCTCTGCGGACTCTGGGGTACCTTCTGTGGCCTCACTTGCGGCTCCTGCCGTCTCACTCGCGGCTCCTGCCGTCTCACTCGCGGCTCCTGCCGTCTCACTCGCGGCTCCTGCCGTCTCACTCGCGGCTCCTGCCGTCTCACTCATGGTACTGCAACTGGTGGCTTTTTCCACTCTCTCTTTCTCCTTGTTTACTACTAGGTCAGGTTTGGTTGGCCTTCCCTTAACCGGGAAACTGTTTCTTATACTTTGCCCGACAAGTCTGTCTCTTGGGTAGCGATACGCTTGTCTGGCGAAAAAATTCCAGGGGTGCGCTCTTGGTACTTTCTTTACTCCTATACGGTCAAGGATCTCTTTCAGGGTGCAATAATTGGTTGCCATTTCTTCAGGCAAAACCCCATACGCTTCCTGTGCTTCTCCACACAGATAGGGACCCAGGACTGTGGCCCAATGCTGTTTAGGCCAACCTTCCCTGGTAGCAATCTTCTCAAAATTCAGGAGGTAGGTTACTACATCATCTTGAGCTGTCATTTTCTTTAGAAAGAAATTAGGGTTCATAACCCTGCTTGATTTTGAACCCACAATGTTCTCTGTAGAACTCAATCGCTGCAGCTGCGCTTTCTGTGCTTCTAAAGACTCTCTCATTTGTCTCTGCCATTTCTCTGTGGCCTCTCTAAATCTTGCAGTAACCTCTCCAAAACCTTCATCTTCCTCTTTTGCGGCTTGGATGCTATGCTCTGCAATCCTTTCTCTCTTTTCTGACTGGCTCTGACCAAGCTTAGCAGCCAGCACTCTGTTCAACTCGGCTTGCTGTTTGTTCATCACCCGCTGGGCTTCTATAAAAGCTTTAAAGGCCTCCTCCATTTTTATGCTGTACGGTGGGCTGTCTTCTTCAACACAGACATTTTTCGATCCCACAAATGACACCAGTGTGATCAGGATGGCCGCGTATAGCGGTGGTTTCTTAAAGGAAGGGCTGACACCGACTTCAAATGCAGCAAATTGGTTTATTTGCAAAATGGAAATTAACAGTTGAAGCAGTAGCTCTGCTTGAAATAACGAAACATAAATAACTTTGTCTCAGCGAGGTGGGAGAATGCCACCTTGTGGCCAGGTATATATAGTCCTTAACTTGGGAGACTGCCACCTTGTGGCCAGGATACCAATAGTCCTTTAACTTGTTATAGTGCCACCTTGTGGCCAGGATACAAATATTTCCCTTTTACTTGGGAGACTGCCACCTTGTGGCCAGGATACCAACAGTCCTTTAACTTGTGATAGTGCCACCTTGTGGCCAGGATACAAATATTTCCCTTTTACTTGGGAGACTGCCACCTTGTGGCCAGCTTGTCAACAGTCTTTTAAGCTGGTGAGACTGCCCCCTTGTGGCCAGCACACGATTAGTCCTTGAGACTGGGGAGAGTGCCACCTAGTGGCCAGGAAACAACAGCCTCTTTTCATGTTGAAAATGCCAGCTTGTGGCTAGGAAACACACAGTCTCTTACTTGGTTGAAAATGCCTTTTCTTCTACAGCTTCTGTCAATGGTGGGGGAAGCATAGGGCCCACCCTTCTCTCCATTATGCTTCACCCCAGGGACCCTTGTCACCCTCTGGGGATGAGGGACTATTACTTTCTCTCAACGCACACTTCTCCCTGGGGCCTTTGTGCTTCTTATCCTCATATGGTGAAAACATGTATCTGTCACCAACCTGTATATCCCTGGTAGCATCCAGCTTCTTAGGGATGGGGTCTGGAGATAGTCCTTGCTCAGTGGAATATCTCCGATACCACAGAAGTCCTTTCTGTGAACCAACTCTGGAATATAGTAGTCTCTCTCTCAGACTCTGGTACAATTTCTGCTTCCAGCAGACTGTGTGAACGTACTGCGTTCCTCTATATGTCAGTTAGCAACAAGCGTCCTTCTTTGGCTTGCTTCAGTCTGAGGCCTTCACTCACTGGCTACTCTCTGCTAGGCCAAACAGGGCCTAACTGCAGGGGAATCAATAATCCCTTCACTTACTTGGCTTTACTTGTATTTTCACCTCTGGCGTCTATAGTCGCTCTTTCAGCTCAGTCCTTCCTGTGACTGCAATCAGCACCCTCTTCTCACTGTTGTAGTACTTGCAGTCCCAGTAAATCAAGCTTCACACAGCCCACTGTATTTCCACACAGGAACAGTCTTCACTCTCTGTGGTGTGCTTCTGTCAGCAGCCCACAACCTGCACAGAGCCTAGCCGGCCACACCCCCTCTCCAGGTCTGCTCTCCGGCTTTTAAAGGGCAGTTGCTCTAATAAGGAGTTCTTCAGAAGTTTTAACTACTTCACTTCTGACAAGAACTCCATACTCCACTTGCTTGTCATACTTCAAAGGAGCAAACGATCACAATATATATACACATACATTACATAGTTACATAGTTACATAGTTACATAGGGCTTCATTCTATTACCGGCCGTAAATCGGCCGTAAGGCTGCGATTCCTTGCGGGGGTTCTGTTAACTCGCGATTCTATTATACGGCCCCGCAAGGATCTCCTCTTACGGCCGGCCGCATATCTTGGAACCGTCCGTAAGCTGAGAAATATAAAAACGCAAAAATAAATTCAAGCCTGCACTGTACAGCTCTGTAAATGCTAGGGATCATATTGGGGGACATGAGGATTAAAAGGAACCCACTCTCAAGCTTGCACATCAGCCCAAACCCAAGTTCAAATTAACTGTTTATTTTCCGGCTGCGGCGTGGGCGGGTCTGAAGTGCTCCAAGCACTCTGGACTTTTTACATGGATATTTTACGGATATTAAAAATAAAATATTTTACGGATTTGAGTATAGGATAATTATGTGCTATTTTTTCTAACACCTAAAATCCCTTTATAGTCTTCTCAAAGTGCAGGATGGCTTTATTTGAGCTATTTTATGTGCTTAATTGGTGCTAGCGGGACCTCTTTCCTGCAAGTAAGCTGCGGTTAGTTTTTAGCCTTGCAGAGAGGGTTCCGGGAGCAATTGAATTGCAAATAGGAATTTCTTACGGCCGAAACTCTTGCGGCCGTTTTAGATGAAAGGCTTTCCTCTAGCGCGAGCGGCCGCAAGAGATAGCAAGGCACCGGCCGCAAGCCTGCCGGAGCCCCCGGCCGGAAGGGAATAGAATAGCAGAATAGCTTGCGGCCCCGCAACGGCTGCGGCCGCTAATAGAATGAGGCCCATAGTATTTAAGGTTGAAAAAAGACTTTCAGTCCATCAAGTTCAACCTTTTAAGATCTCCTTTGATCTGCAATATGCGGATTAACTATTAATTCATTAGTTGTTAATTAATTATTAATCAATTATTTAATGTATTTTTTATTTTATTTTTTTATTATTATTACTTAGTCCAGAGGAAGGCAAATAAAAAAAAAACAAAAAAAAAACGAGACTTAGCCAATTGTCTAAAGGGGAAATGTTAAATGTGGATCATTACTGTCTCTCTAATTATCCATGATAACCCTGAATACCCTTTTTAATTAGAAATAAATCTAGTCCCCTTTTAAAGTTATCTATCGAATCCGCTGTCACCACCTCCTCTGGTAGAGAATTCCACAGATTAACCACCCTTACTGTGAAGAACCCTTTTCTTTCTTTGAGGTGGAATCTTTTTACTTCTAACCTCAAGGGATGTCCTCTTGTCAGTTGAAAACCTCTTGGCACAAAAAGCTCCCCCGACAAATCTTTATACTGACCCTGGATGTATTTATATAAGGTAATCATATCTCCTCTTAGACGCCTTTATTCTAGAGAAAATAAGTTTAATTTGGTTAGTCTTTCTTCATAACTTAGCCCCTCCATTCCCCTTATTAGTTTGGTTGCCCTTCTCTGTACCTTTTCCAGCTCTAAAATGTCCTTTTTATGAAGTGGCGCCCAAAATTGTACTCCATATTCCAAATGAGGGCGTACTAGAGATTTGTATAGTGGCAGAATTATATTTGCTTCCCTGGCTTCTATACCTTTCTTAATACATGCTAATATTTTATTTGCCTTTGCAGCTGCTGCTTGGCTTTGAGCACTGTTACCTAGGTGGTTGTCCACAAGCACTCCCAAATCCCTTTCAATATCTGATACACCTAGATTTGCTCCATTAAGATTATAAATTGCATGGCTATTTTTCCTTCCCAGATGCATAACCTTACATTTATTCGTATTAAATCTCATCTGCCATTTAGATGCCCATTCCTCAATTTTATGTAAATCCCCTTGGAGAGAAAGCACATCATTTTCTGATTTAATTACCTTGCACAACTTTGTGTCATCAGCGAAAATGGAGACACCACACTCCAATCCTACCTCTAAGTCATTAATAAATATGTTAAAAAGGAGAGGACCTAATACTGAACCCTGAGGAACCCCACTTACCACATTAGTCCAATCGGAGTATGTTCCATTTACAACAACCCTTTGCTTCCTGTCTTTTAGCCAGCTCTCAATCCATGAGCAGATATTTACTGCAATTCCTGTATCCCTTAGTTTGCCCAATAGTCTCCCATGTGGCACTGTATCAAAAGCCTTTGCAAAATCCAAAAAGACTTCATCCACTGAGTTGCCTTGATCCAGGTTCCTACTAACCTCCTCATAGAAACTAATTAGATTTGTTTGACATGACCTATCCCTCATAAACCCATGTTGACTCCTACTTATAATCCTGTTCAAATATACATATTCTTGTATATTATCCCTTATTAACCCTTCTAAAAGCTTCCCCACTACAGAAGTGAGGCTCACTGGTCTATAATTCCCCGGATTTGCTCTTGCTCCCTTTTTAAATATAGGTATCACATCAGCTTTTCTCCAGTCATCTGGTAGAGACCCTGTGTTGAGTGAATCTTGAAAAATTAAATATAATGGTTTGGCTATTACAGAACCCAGTTCCCTTAGTACCCTTGGATGTATTCCATCAGGACCCGGGGCTTTATTAACATTTATTTTTTCCAACCTCTTTTGGATTACTTCCTGTGTTAACCAATTATTTGGCAAAGGTAGTGTAGCCCCATTATGTCGCAGTGTCCCAACCACTGGTACCTCCCTTGTGTATACCGAGGAAAATAACCTATTTAGCTCATCTGCCTTTTCCTGGTCATTAATTTTCAGACAGCCTGTTTCACATTGTAATGTTCCTATAGCTTCCTTCCTCGCCTTCTTCCCATTAATATACTTAAAAAATATTTTAGGGTTAGTCTTACTCTCTTTTGCAATTAATTTTTCATTTTCTATTTTAGCCAGTCTAATCACGCTTTTGCAAGCCTTGTTGATTTCCTTGTATTCCCGTAAAGCAGTCTCTGTCCCCTCTT
>CM050170.1:90698766-90981266 GCA_027410445.1 Discoglossus pictus
ACGGGTCTGATGCATCTACCATGGACTTTATAATAGCTTCACGGTTAGCAACTTTAGAAATCTTTTTCATTAGACCCTCCATTATTTATACAAATTTCTTACTTTCACAGTTAACTTTGGAAAGAGGAAATAAATGAAAAATAAAATGTACCAGCTATATAAACCAACAGCTTATGCAACTACACAACAGAAGGTTTAAACAGAACAAAAATACTTTATAATGTAACCACTTGTATTAACTAACTCAAATACAGTACATTCACCAGTAAACCACGTTGTATTAGTTCAACAACAATATCCTTATTAGCACTTCTATTCATGTAAACAAAAGCTACTGTTTATCCAAAACAACAGATGTAACTTTACTGAAACCTGTGAAAAGACTACTCAACCCAAGCATAGCAACCATATAACTTATTATTTTCTTACCAGTAAATTACATGAAAGTTTGTTTAAGCACAGAAATAATATTCTTATAAATATGTTTTAAATATCATACCATATCTCTCCTGGCAGGCTCGCCAACTGTAAGAAATTAAAGGGTAATTTCTAGAGATTCTATTCTTTTGAGAATGATTGAAAAATAAAACACACAATAAGATTTATGAATTAACATATATTTATATATTACTGTGCACAAAAATATATATATATAATCAAAATTAGTTGATATTTAATGTCTGGCTCCTGCAAAAAGAAAAACACCTAAATTATTTTTAACCCTTCAAGAGGAAAGAAAAACAGCAAACATTTCCCCAGTATTCAGAAAGAACAAAAACATTAATTAATATATATCCACATATCATCGGTATACAGAAAGAAAGAAAATAGTAATTAATATTTTTACCCCAATATATATATCATCAGTATACAAGGAGAAAGAAAAAGAATTAGTCATCAATCAGACATGCAATATAATCACCCGGGGTGGATCAAAAATATTAAGGGGGATAGTTGCCACCTACGGTCTACTGGTCACCTCAGAACCTCTCTGTGTGGGATCTCTATGTCCACTCTCCTTCTGCCATTGTGAATTTAAGCTGTTTTTTTATATGATATTTGGGCTGTCTTCCCCCCTCTATATCTTAATTGGATCTGTTGATAGAGTAGCCTCTTCTGACTTTCTCGCAATCTTAATCAATAGCTCTCTTAGTCAACTGTACTAAAACAATTACCATTATCGTTGATTATCTTCTCCACGGGTGGTGCCCTGTATTTATGTGAATAGACCCCATATATCTTGTCTATATGATAGATGTGAGAATTGAAATTATGTGTTTTTCTCACCCCTTTGATGTGTTTCTTTTGGAATGTAACACAGGAATGACTGACTGACCTCTTAATGACATTTATATATCTACACACACACATATCTATATATATATATATATATATATATATATATATATATATATATATATAAAGGAAGTGAGAGAAAATAATAACATAAACATAATGTATTGTAGGCCAATATGTATGACCTATTTCTTATAATACCCTATTAGACAGTATAAGATCCTGGGAACACTTGCATAGACCAGTGGATGATTTGTCTGCATTGCATTAATTAGAGAAATGTTTTCCCTTTTATTATATTAGCAACAGCGTTGCATATAGTTTTACCCAGTTTGCTCCCCTCTTTTCTGCTGGACTGTGGTTGCTCATGTGGTTATATATATGAGCTGATTTCATCCATTCAGATGTCTGGTGGATTGATTCCTTTCAAATATTTATCCCTTATTAGGCCCCATTTGTGACCTTTACAGGATCTCTTCACTTACATATTGACCTTTTATGGTTGCATAAGTATGCACACCCTTAAACTAATACTTTGTTGAAGCACCTTTTGATTTTATTACAGCACTCAGTCTTTTTGGGTGTGAGTCTATCAGCATGGCCCATTTTGACTTGGCAAGATTTGCCCACTCTTCTTTGCAAAAACACTCCAAATCTGTCAGATTGCGAGAGCCTCTCCTGTGCACAGCCCTCTTTAGATCACCCCACAGATTTTCAATCGGATTCAGGTCTGGGCTCTGGCTGGGCCATTCCAAAACTTGAATCTTCTTCTGGTGAAGCCATTCCTTTGTTGATTTGGATGTATGCTTTGGGTTGTTGTCATGCTGAAAGATGAAGTTCCACTTCATGTTCAGCTTTCTAGCAGAAGCCTGAAGGTTTTGTGCCAATATTGACTGGTATTTGGAACTGTTCATAATTCCCTCTATGTTAACTAAGGCCCCAGTTCCAGCTGAAGAAAAACAGCCCCAAAACATGATGCTGCCACCACCATGCTTCACTGTGGGTATGGTATTCTTTTGGTGATGTGCAGTGTTGTTTTTGCACCAAACATATCTTTTGGAATTATGGCCAAAAAGTTCAACCTTGGTTTCATCAGACCATAACACCTTTTCCCACCGGCTTTTTGGAGACTTAAGATGTGTTTTTGCAAAATGTAGCCTGGCTTGGATGTTTTTCTTCGTAAAAAAAGGCTTTCGTCTTGCTACTCTACCCCATAGCCCAGACATATGAAGAATACGGGAGATTGTTGTCACATGTACCACACAGCCAGTACTTGCCAAATATTCCTGCAGCTCCTTTAATGTTGCATTAGGCCTCTTGGTAGCCTCCCAGACCAGTTTTCTTCTTGTCTTTTCATCAATTTTGGAAAGAGCTCCAGTTCTTGGTAATGTCACTGTTGTGCCATATTTTCTCCACTTGATGATGACTGTCTTCACAGTGTTCCATGGTATATCTAATGCCTTGAAAATTATTTTGTACCCTTTTCCTGACTGATACCTTTTAACAATGAGATCCATCTGATGCTTTGGAAGCTCTCTGAGGGCCATGGCTTTTGCTGTGGGATGTGACTAAGAACATTTCAGGAAAGACCAACTAGAACAGCTGAACTTTATTTGGGGTTAATCAGAGGCACTTCAAATAATGGCAGGTGTATGCTGACTCCTATTTAACACAATTTGTGATTGCTATATATATATATATATATATATATGTGTGAAGGAGCAGAATTAGAAATATATAATAATTAACCACTGAAATATGTTTTTTGCAACTTAATATTAATTATGTAAAGGCAGCCTTTTTAAATATAATAATGTTTAAAATGGAGGGAGAAACAAAACAGTACTGAGTCATGCAGAACCAGCTTGGGGGACAACTTTCTTGTTCTGGTCTGTTGTTGGTGAATTATCACCCTGTCCTTCTGTAGGTGCAAGATGTTTCTCCCACATGCTGTTTAGTCTCTGTTTGTTTAATCTATTTGCTAATTTAACAAATTATTTATTTATGCAGTTTTACACTTTCTCAGTGTATTTGCTGCTATTATAGAATCTGCTTATATCATTATTGCCTCAGCGTGGGTATTGAGGGAGGGAGGAGATGGGTAGCAGGAGAGATGGATAGAGAGGGAGAGAGAGGGATAGAAGAAGAGGCATAAACTCTATCTCTCTAACTTTCTATCACTTCCTCTCTCTCTATCCTTTTCTTTCTCTCTCTCTCTCTATCCCTTCCTCTCTCTATCCCTCTCTTTAACTCTATCCACCTCCCTTATTACCCCCCCCCCCCCCCCCATCTCTATCCCATACATTCTCTATGGGATCACTTTTGTGGGAGGAGACAGTGTCACTAAGCAGGGTCTATACATGTTGTGGTAACATGTTGTGAAGGGGAGAGAGCTATACTGTTTGGTGGAGTCAATGTAAGGGGAGGGGCCAGGTCTCTGTTTTCCGCCCCACCAATTTGGAAAGTCATTACCCGCCACTGAGTTAGACCTCACTTGCAATTGGAGACTAAGCATTAATGAGAGTCAATACGTAATGTTTACCTATCGGGCTAGCACTCTAGACAATGCATTATAGTATCTGGTTTAGTCCATGTGGGTTTCATGATATGTATTAACCCCTTGAATACCAGAATCCATATTTACACATAAAAAACAGTTAAAAAATGTAATTGCATATTTGTGAGTTTAAGATTGTTGTGCAATTAATTATAATGTCTTTCCATGCTTTCCCAAGTACAGTAATGTGTGTTTAATTCAGAACTGGCGTTATAACACTAGGCAAGTCCTATTTACTACTCATAATTTTTGTTTAAGAAATTTGATATTTTTTGGAGTTTTGGGTCAGACTTAATTTGCAGGCTAGACATAAAGTTCTAATAGAATATTGATTTTGTGTAGCTTTGAGTATGTTGCACTCATAATTTTCAAGCTGTCCAAAAATCAATGGAGAGACTAGCCCTAAGTTTTGCTTTTAGCTTGTTAGTAGTGATTGTGAACGGGTAACTCGCAATCAGGATGTGAGTAGCTAATAGAGTATGTGGCAACTTTACTGACAACCTTAAGTATGTGTAACACTTCAATTTGGGCAATATGACAGGGCCTTATATGTACACTTTACACACATTCGTTATATTGGTGTGGAGAAAAAAGATCAATTATCTGTACCTTTAATCTGGGCACTGCCAGTGTCCAGTAGTCACCACCAGGTAGCCCTGGTCTGATTTCCGCAAGTATGCCAAACACCTACCAGGAAGGTTTCCTAGCCTGTGTGTAAGTTGTGTAGACTACACTAACTGAGACACAGGCATAGTTAACCGAGCGCAGCATACTTTAATATCATTTTAGTGGTTGAAGTGATAAAGGTTAAGTGTTGTCAAATATCACATAACCTTTGTCACTTCAACCACTAATACACTTTTGATCAAGGGTACGTTGTGTGATTCATACCCCTTTGATCCTTTGTCCCAGAGTAAGCAAGCAAGTCCTCTGGACAGATATTCCATCACAGTGGAGTCCCACAGGCAATTCTTATGTGGAGTTGGTGTGGAGGCTACGATACGCCTGTGAAGGGTTGTGGAAAGCAAAGGACATACAGACTATAGAGAAGGCAATACAAGTTATCTACAATATATCTCCTGCATCCTTGAAGAAGAGTAATCTTGATCAGAGACCTATTACAGTGGAGGTCGGCTGGTCAGATGGTGCATCCCTATTGGGAAATTCATGGAAACCAAAGGACATTGAACCTCAGTCTTCCAAACATGAGTAGCACTCAAGCTACCGGAGGAACCCCTCCAATTACTGCCCGCTGCGGCTTTGTACCCCCTCCACTGCATATGGGAAACCCTTTCATCCAGACCCAGCTGGTGGGATCAGTGAACCAAGCCCCAGTGCTTTACAACTTTTTGGCATCACACCACCAGTTGTTGTAGACGGAAGAAGAGAGTAAGGATTCTGTGACACAGGAGCAGCTGTGACTGTTATACATCTAAATTGTGTTAGCCCTTCAGAGTTCCAAAAAAGATGGATGTGATCTTGGCTGGGGAAACATTTCAATGTGATCCCTGTGGCTAGGGTACATATTGTCTGGGCCACTTGCCAAGGTGTAAAGGAGGTGGGCGTCATGGAGGACACTCCAGCAGATGTACTGTTGGGCAACAATCTGGGAGTTATGGAATGCTACTATGTGAACATTGTAACTCGATCTCAGGTAGCTGTAACCCCTGATCCATGGAGGGCGAACCTGAGCTAACATGGATGATATCGAAGAAGCTGTGGTAAGTCCGTTACCTGATTGAGGCAAGGGTATTGTTACGGCCAGTGTAGTTTAAGCAACAGTTGAAGGATGATCCTAATTAACGGGACACAGAAAAAGGCTGACAAAGGGGAGACCGACAAAGCAGGGGCTCACTACAATTTGGAAACACACTTATTACAAAATAAGCTTAGGAGAAAAAACATCTGCTGTTCTGAGGAAGTTTAGAACAGCCTTGTTAGAATTGGCCCATGATATTCCACTTGCAGGGCATATGGGAATAAAAGGACAAGGATAAGGGGCTCTAGGTGTTCTACTGTCCCAGGGTAAATCAAGAGGTTCTGTGACATGCATTTGTGTTCTTCCCCCTACCACCCTCAGACTTATGTGCTATGTGAACAATTCAATAGGTCACTTAGGCGAATGCGCTGTGCCTTCACTGAGCAATAGAAGGATTGGGAGAGATTACTCCCGCACCTTCTATTTGCTTAAAACGTGTCCCTAAAATGTGTACTAGTTTTTCTCTAGAAAAACTATTTCAAATTAGAATTTTCCGAACCTAACAAATTGTACAAAAAGCAATATCAAGTGTGGTGGGAAGTAGCAAGTTTAGAAAATTATTTAACAAATAACTTGATACCTAGAGGACTCCACATTAATCTTTTTCCCACGATCAAAGATCTCTCAGAGGATTTTATAAAGAAATGGGACTTAGTTTTATTAAAATGCTCACAGGAACTAATGAATCTCTTATTGGAATGGGAACAAAAACAATTACAGGAAACAGAAGTGTTGTTAAAAAACAAAATTGAGAAAATCAAAGAAAAAAAACTAATAGTGGAAAATAATCTTGAGAAGGACATTGAAAAGTTTAGAAGGATGTTAATGGACAAAAAACAAATGAAATGTCAAAGGGATCTTAATTATTTCCAGACAGGGATCATCTTTAAAAGACCAAGAAAATATAGATCACAAAAAGAAAATTCTGAGGGAGGGATTACTTCAGTCAAAATGGTCAGATCTTGAACAGATAGAAGCAAATTCTGCAAACAAAATAGCTAGAAAAAACTAACAGAGAAAAATGATTTTTTTTTTTGTTTTTTTTTAGATCAAATACCAAAACCAAGAGGGGTAAGAAAAGGCCCAACCCCTTTCAAGCCACAAAAAAGATTCAAGAAGTATTAACCCCCTTACAGATTTTTAATCCATCACATTATTCTCTGTCCAAAGATCACATTGCCTTACTCCAAAATAAATTATTTTTTTCTCCTACAGATAAATTCAAATATTTTATTGGGTTAAATATGTCAACCTATTTGCCCGAAAACTAGCATTAAAGAAGTTTTTTTTTTTAAACTGACTGTAATCAACAAGGGTTGTCAGATCAGAGAACATTAAAAAAGATTTAGAAGATCTATTGACTGAAAATGAATCATATGAACTAAAAGGTCCTTTCTCAAATTGTAAACCAAAAAGCAAATATACTACACCTCTCTCTATTAGCCCCAACATAGAATTATTTGTTCAGAATATGGTGAGAGACTTAGAGAATTGTCCTTCAAAAAAGTGTCTAATTCAAACCTCTCATATGAGGAAAAACAAGACTTAAAGTATTTACTGAATAACAAGGATATAATAATTAGAAATGCAGATAAAAGTGGCAACCTTGTTATCCTAGATAGAGAAGACTACCGTATATACTCGAGTATAAGCCGTCCCGAGTATGAGCCAAGGCACCAATTTTACCACAAAATACTGGGTAAAATGCATGACTCAAGTATAAGCCAAGGGTGGGAAATGTGCTGCCCCCTGTGTCCCTCTTGTGCCCTCTGTGTCCCCCCGCTCTCTCCCGTGTCTCTTCTCCCCTCTCCCTTCCCTGTGTTTCTTCCTCCCTCTCTCTTCCCTCTCCCTTATCACCCTCCTCAACCCCCCTCCTCATCCTCAACCTCCCTCCTCATCCTCCCTCCTCATCCTCAACCCCCCTTCCTCAACCCCCTCCTCAACCTCAACCCCCTCCTCATCCTCAACCCCCTCCTCAACCCCCCTCCTCATTCTCAACCCCCCTCCTCAACCTCCCTCCTCATCCTCAACCCCCTTCCTCATCCTCAACCTCCCTCCTCATCCTCCCTCCTCAACCCCCCTCCTCAACCTCCCTCCTCAACCCCCCTCCTCAATCTCCCTCCTCAACCCCCCCATCCTCAACCCCCTCCTCATCCTCAACCTCCCTCCTCATCATCAACCCCCTCCTCAACCTCCCTCCTCATCCTCATCCTTCCTCCTCAACCCCCCTTCCTCATCCTCCCTCCTCAACCCCCCATCCTCATCCTCAACCCCCGCATCCTCATCTTCAACCCCCCCATCCTCAACACCCTCCTCAACCCCACCATCCTCAACCTCCCTCCTCAACCTCCCTCCTCATCACCAACCTCCCTCCTCATCCTCAACCTTCCTCCTCCTCCCTCCTCATCCTCAACCTTCCTCCTCATCCTCAACCTCCTCCTCAACCCCCCTCCTCATCCTCAACCTCCCTCCTCATCCTCAACCTCCCTCCTCATCGTCAACCCCCCTCCTCAACCTAAACCACCCTACTCATTCTAAACCCCCCTAAATACCTCCCCCTCTCCCTTTCCCCTCAACTGCTTCTGCTCCTGCCTCCGCTCCTTCTTGACCCGGCACCCGGTATATGCTAATGACGTGGCGCGCATGTGACGTCACGCCATTAGCATATACCGGGTGCCGGCACCCGGTATATGCTCCCTCCCTCCTCAACCCCCCCATCCTCAACCCCCTCCTCATCCTCAACCTCCCTCCTCATCATCAACCCCCTCCTCAACCTCCCTCCTCATCCTCATCCTTCCTCCTCAACCCCCCTTCCTCATCCTCCCTCCTCAACCCCCCATCCTCATCCTCAACCCCCGCATCCTCATCTTCAACCCCCCCATCCTCAACACCCTCCTCAACCCCCCCATCCTCAACCTTCCTCCTCATCCCCAACCTCCCTCCTCATCCTCAACCTTCCTCCTCCTCCCTCCTCATCCTCAACCTTCCTCCTCATCCTCAACCTCCTCCTCAACCCCCCTCCTCATCCTCAACCTACCTCCTCAACCGCCCCATCTTCAACCCCCTCCTCAACCCCCCTCCTCATCCTCAACCTCCCTCCTCATCGTCAACCCCCCTTCTCAACCTAAACCACCCTACTCATTCTAAACCCCCCTAAATACCTCCCCCTCTCCTTTTCCCCTCAACTGCTTCTGCTCCTGCCTCCGCTCCTTCTTGACCCGGCACCCGGTATATGCTAATGACGTGGCGCGCATGTGACGTCACGCCATTAGCATATACCGGGTGCCGGCACCCGGTATATGCTAATGACGTGGCGCGCATGTGACGTCACATGCTCGCCGGGTCAAGAAGGAGCGGAGGCCGGAGCACAAGCAGGTAAGTGAGGGGAAAGGGAGAGACGGAGGTATTTAGGGGGGTTTAGAATGAGATGGGGGTTGAGGAGGGAGGTTGAGGAGGGGGTTGAGGTTGAGGAGGGGGAAGGGAAAGAGACACGGGGGGTTGAGAGAGACACAGGGGGGTAGAGAGACACGGAGGGGGGTTAGAGAGACACGGGGGGCATTAGAGAGACACAGGGGGGGTTAGAGAGATACGGGGGAGAGTGGCTCGAGTATAAGCCGAGGGGGCCCTTTTTAGCCTTAAAAAAAGGGCTGAAAAACTCGGCTTATACTCGAGTATATACAGTATATTAAAGAAAATCAAACACTCTTAAATAATAAAGAATGTTATATAAAAAATGACCAAAGATCCAAATGATGATTTTCTAAGAGAACTAAATGAAATCCTGGCAAAAGGCTTGAATGACAAAATAATTATCAAACAAGAATGGGAATTCCTAAGTATAAAGGATCCTAAAATCACCACATTCTATTCCATTCCAAAAATTCATAGAAATAACTACACCAAAAATATAGATCTATGGATCCGCTATATAGATGATGTCATGATTTTCTGGTTGTGGCACCTCACAACACTTGCAGGAATTCATAAAGACATTTGAATAACAATGATATGGGTCTAACTTCCGAAGTAAGTGAAACATCAATAACATTTTTAGACCGGAAAATCAGTATGAAATGTGATGGCAAGTTAAAAACCAATACATATAGGAAACCAACAGCAATAAATAGCCTATTATATGCTAAAAGTAGTCAGCCCAAGTCTTTAATATCTGGGATCTCAGTTGGACAATACTTGAGAATCAAAAGAAACTGCTCAGATGAGCAGGATTTTGAAGAAGATTCTGATTTCAAGAGCGTGGTTACAACAAAAGTGTATTAACAAATGCTTACCACAGAGCAAAAAAAAGTAGATAGAGAAACCCTACTTATGGAAAAAGCTCTGAAGGAAGACAACTATGTTAGATTCATAGGTACATATAATGACAAATGATATAAAAAAGATCTTCAATAGACACTGGCAAATATTGAGAGATGATAAAGACCTCAGACCATACCTAAAAGACCATGCACAGCTAACAAGCTGAAGATCAACAAACTTAAAAGATATGTTGTCCAAAAGTCATCTGGACACCACACAAAAGACTACTTGGCTTCAAAAAAGGAAAGGCTGCTATAAATGCCAGTCCTGTAAAGCTTGCCAATATGTTAGACCAACTAAAATGTTTACTTCTTTGGATAAAAAACAGACTCCGTGAAATACTTTATAACATGTAAAACAGAAAGGGTTGTCTACTTAATATCTTGCAAAGGTGGAATGAGATATGTAGGTAAAACCTACAGAGAATTCCGAAGACGAATTTTAGAGCACATCTATAGCATAAACAGAGAATATGACACACCGGTAGCTGTCCATGTCAACACTAAACATGGAGGCCAAATGGATTTATTTATTAGAAACCAAGAAACCATGTGCCCTAAATGAAGCCTTCACATTTTCACCTTATATTAAGATTTATTATTAAAAGAAATAATTTTAATAAATTTATGTTGAAGTATTAAATAATCCATTCAGCTATTCAGAATACACACAGTTGTTGATTAAGCATATTTTCTATGATATATATATATAAGATGATAGTGATAGGTTAATATACTTTGTACACTAATAATTATAAGAAGGAAAATTATAATTCTAACATAATTATACTGAACACTTATATAAAAAAGCATATAGTGTTGGAAAATAAACATCCCTTAATAATGTACGGATTTATAAAAAAATGTTTTGATCAAGTCCAAATATGATTATAAATTAATCTATATTCACTATTTGAAAAATGTATGAAAAAATGAATGAAATAATATGGCTTAATAGTATTATTATATAGGTATTGCCAATTTGATTAAATATATCTAGTATGAAAGTGTTGATTTCATTATAAAATACATTCATATATACTCTTTTTTAGAATGGTATAATCAAGTTGAAATAAAACAATATCTAATATTATAAATGATAACATTGTTTGGGATTAAATAACATCACTATTTAGCCGCCATTGATGTAAATAAATATATTCAAGGTATTACCATATTGACATTAGTATATACAGTATACTAATTTTTAACAACAGTTTGCCCAAATTCACTTAGAAAACAAGGTTGATTTATAAAGAGATTACTATGAGACATATATACAATTTTTTAATTAGTTAATTTGATTTTATAACAAAGTCACTGTTTCCATGACAACTAAGAAACTATAAAGGGAAGTCTGACTATCATGGCGGTGACCCCTGATGAAATATTGAAATGTGCGTCGGATCAGCCGCAAACTACGTGGTACACAGATTGATGACGTCATTGCGATGCGTCTCAACCGTGATACACACACTAATGTGCTGCTTGTAATAGAATACCTATATAGTACAAAATAACTATGTTACTCTATAACTAAAGACTATTATTTTAACTGAACAGCACTATCAGGTTAAAACTATGGATCATTAAGCTACTAGAGTTTTAAAAAATCGAATTAATTGTTGAGCTTGGCAGCTAAAACGCACTATAATTCGCACTTTATTTATTTATTTAACACAACTTCATATTAGAATCAGACAAAGTGATCTGATTCCTTTCTTAGCACTTTATTATATTTCAATAGCACGAGCACTTTAGTCATAGCACTGGCCACCTTATACCAACGTTTTTGTCTGCTATCCCCAGTTTTAAAAAATATTATGAATATCCTGACAAGAATCCAGCATCTGATTATGATTTTAATTAATCTTTTTATCCAATGAATTAAAGGCTATGTTATTCATTTTTTATTTCTAAGGAGATTTGAAAATAATAGGTGTGCACTTTAATAGGTATCCTGCGTTTGTGTCGTTGAGACTAGTTTTTCCCTATCACATATATAGTTGTGAGCAATACGGGTTGTTGCTAAGCGAGTGCTGCAGTTGCTGGCAAGGAGCGCTGATGGAGATAAGCGCTGTAGGCGCTCATCCCTACGACCGCCCCCCTCCCCCCCAATTTTTTACCAGACTTAATTTTTTATTTTCTCATTTATAAAATAACATTTCACATTCATTAATTGGAAGGGAAAAAAAGTTGCTGTCCCTTTAAATGATTAACCATAGTATCTGCCTTTCTCCCCGCTACTGCTAAAGCTTGCATCAAAGCCACGGATAAGAGCACAGCTGCCATTTGGGCGTCACAGCACTTGAGACTTTTTTTTTTCAAACTCTCACGTGTGCTGTGCTCTTATCTGTAGAATTGAGCCTTGCTATCAGCTGCAGCATAATCACATATATAGTTGTGAGCGTACGAGTTGTTGCTAACGCTGCGGGCTCGCATAGCGAGCCCGCGGCCCTCGCAAAGCGAGGGCCGGGGCTCGCGTAGCAAGACGCGGGCCTCGCGTAGCGAGGGCCGCGGCTCGCATAGCGAGGCCGCGGCCCTCGCAAAGCGAGCCCGCGGCCCTCGCAAAGCGAGGGCACTGTGCCAGGTTCTCAGTTGCTGGCATGGAGCGCCAAAGGCGCTCCTTGCCAGCAACTGAGGACCCTCGTGAAGCGAGGGCCTCAGTTGCTGGCTTGGAGCGCCGCAGGCGCTCCATGCCAGCACCTGAGGACCTCGCAAAGTGAGGTCTTCAGTTGCAGCAACTGCGACCCTTGCAAAATTTCAAAAAAAGTTCACGTCGCAAAACATTACGACACTCGCAAACAACATACGACACACGTTCACACACATTACGACACTCGCAAACAACATACGACACACGTTCACACACATTACGGCCTCGCAACACTTGGACGCAACTCGCGAACATTACAAAATTAAAAACACAATACATACACACAGCACATACATAAAAACCTTACCTACAGAAACAGGAAGCACCCAGGACCTCAAAAATGCAACTTACAACTTAATTGCACTCAAAATAAAAGAGTTTAGACACTAAATAGTTTGTTAAGCGACACAAAAAATGGCCGACGAATAAAACAAAAACGAGGCTACACACGCAAACACCATACGAGACACGTTACCACACATTACGACTTCGCAAACATCGGACGCAACACGCCGACATACAAACATTTAAAACTTAAGAAAGACACACAACAAACACATAAAAAGCTTACCTACAGCAAGAGGAACCAGCCAGCACCTCAAAAAAACAAGTTACACCTACATTTAAATCAAAATAAAACACTTTAGACACTAATACCATCGCTAAGCGAGAGAAAAAATGGCCGACGAACAAAACGAAAACGAGGCTTCAGACGTAACTACACTACACTTACTCGCAATAATGAAACACATACTATGCGGAACGTATCACACTCATATTAAACACCATTTTGAACAGTAATACGCAGAAAATGGCGGATGGAACGCAAATTGTAAGCTGGAACGCAAATAGCGCATGCGTATTGCGTTCTAACGGTCTCACTTTCCAGAACTTTCTACAAGTTTATAAATACTGCCTATTTCAAACAAAAAAATAAATTTCTCCTCAGGTGATGAACGGAGTGACTTCATAGTTAACTGCTGCTTTTACTTGAGAAGACAATTCTTTACTAATTTACTACTTTGCATTGTGCAAATTACAACTGAGAGGTAAGCTATAATATATTACATTTTATTATCAGGACAGGTCAAACAAATAAAAAAAAAATATAGCATTTATGTAGTGACATATATGGCACATTTATGTGTATAGGCTCAAAAAAAAAATACGGTTCATTTCACAAAACAACAAAAAAACATAATTCAATATTAAACAGAGGTTTATGTATAGTGACATGTGACACGCACATATATGTCTATAATGTATAGTGACATCTGACACGCACATATATGTCTATAATGTATAGTGACATCTGACACGCACATATATGTATAGAATGTATAGTGGCATGTGACACGCACATTTATGTGTATTGCCCCTGCATAGTGACATGTGACACGGACATATATGTGTATCATGTATATTGACATGTGACACGGACATTTATGTGTGCTGCCCCTTCATAGTGACATGTGACACGGACATATATGTGTATAATGTATAGTGACATGTGACACGCACATTTCTGTGTATTGCCCCTTCATAGTGACATGTGACACGGACATATATGTGTATAATGTATATTGACATGTGACACACACATTTATGTGTACTGCCCCTTCATAGTGACATGTGACACGGACATATATGTGTATAATGGATAGTGACATGTGACACGCACATTTCTGTGTATTGCCCCTTCATAGTGACATGTGACACGGACATATATGTGTATAATGTATAGTGACATGTCACACGCACATTTATGTGTATTGTCACTGCAACAAAATTAGCTTAAAACAAAATCAGTAAACAACTACATTTAAATGACATTATATGTCATGTATACTGATATGTCACACGCACATATATGTGTATCTTCTATAGTTACATCTCACACACACACATTTATGTGTGTTGGAAAAATAAAATATAAGGTTAATTTCACCATTTAAATATGAGTCATGTATACTGATATGTCACACGTACACAAAATAATTACATTAAACTATGGAATGTGCTTCATGTATGTGACATATGTGTGTAGCCCCCAACAAAAAATAAGGTCCATTGAAAAAAATTACAGAACTATATTTAAATGACATTCATTTACTGCAATTCAATACATCAGATAAAGCTGAATCTTTCTATTTCTTTTCATATTCAAACAGACTCTGCATCAACAGCGTCTCTCAACAATTTGCACCGTGCACTGTGAAGCACAATCCCTTTTAAAGAACACCAACAAAGAAGAAGAGGGAAGATACAACAAGACATTACATGCTCAAAAGGCCATGCTTTGCTAGATGAAAAATTATAAATATACAAATAACTATTTCACTTTCTTTTTCAAACAGACACTACAAGAAGACCGGCGCATTAAGATTGGCAGGAGGGGACCGTCTGTCATTCCAAACTTCAATCAAGGTAAAGTATTAAGTATAAACAAGAAAGAACCATGAGCTTTATTCAATTGCGACTTCCTCAATTGAATAGGGCTCTATATAAGCACATAACATATTTTTTATACAGAACATTTTAGTTACTGAACTTCTAACCACAATCAAGGTTTTCAATAACTAAAAACTTTGCTCAATAAATATGTTATGTGATTATATAGAGCCCTCTTCAATTGGCAAAATTGCAATTCAATGAGGACCTATATATCTTTAATGGCCAAGGGCCTCACTCAAATGTGATTTGCCCATTTCAATAGGGCTCTATATAAGCACAGAGCATATTTTTTAAAGGAACTTTTTATTTTGTGAACACGTTGCTTTTGGATACAAGTTCACTAAATACAAAATTCCATAAAAAAATATGCTCTGTGCTGATATTGAGCTCTATTCCATTGGCCAAAACACAATTGAATGAGGAGCTCACAATATAACAAATGCAGTAACCAAAGGCCCTTATTCAATTGCTATTTTGGACAATTAAATATGGCTATAAATAAGCACTTTTAGGCCCTTATTCTATTTTAACAAATATATGTGATGTGCTTATTTACAACCCTATTCAATTTTCAACATTGCAATTCAATTACGGCCTTAGAGTACTATTACATTGTAAAAAATGCAATTGAATGAGGGGCAAACTATGCAACATATGGTACACACAAAGGCCCTCATTCAATTGCAATTTGCCCAATTGAATAGGGCTCTAAATAACAACATAACAATTTTTTTAAAAGAAGTTTTTAGTTACTAAAAATCTATCCAAAATAAAGTTTTTAAATGACTAAAAACTTATTTAAAAAAATATGCTATGTGCTTATTTAGGGCACGATTCAATTTGCCAAATCGCATATGAATGAGACACAAACTGCTACACACAAAACTGAATTTCTTATTCAATGTTTAACAACCTATAAGCCTTACAAAGAAGCAAAAATAAGAATAACAAAAGTGTTGCGCACCTAATAGCATTGTACAAAAAATCACACAAACTCATAGGAAACTACATTAACATTCTTCTTTAATGTTTAACAACCTATAACCAGTACAATCAAGAATAAATAACTTTTGCACAAGTGGTGCGCACCAAACAGGATTGTCAAAAAATAACACAAACACATAGCAAACTACATTAATTATATTATTTCATGTTTCACTAACTATAAGCATCCCAATAAAGGTTAAATAAGTATACCACAAGTGGTGTGCACAAAACAGGATTGTACAAAAAATAACATAAACACATAGCAAAATAAATTTATATTCTTATTTAATATATCACAACCCACAAGCCTTACTAAGAACCTGAAATAAGAATAACAAAAGTTGTGGGATTGTACAGAAAGTTAAAAAAAAAAAAAGATAGAAAAAAATAACCATAACTGATACAATACAGCCAAATTCATACATTTTAAAATTATTTAAAAGACATTTCACTCAAACAACATTTTCTATTTTATATTACAACAGATACTGCGTGGCGACAATCGGACGAGGACTTTCTCCACAGGACCGGACCATCGGACGAGGACTCGGACCAGACCAGCAGACGTGGAATTTCAACACAGGACCAGACCAGCAGACGAGGAATTTCAACACAGGACCAGACCATCGGACGAGGACTTTCACCAAAGGACCACAACATCGGACGAGGGCTATCGCCACAGGACCACAACATCGGACGAGGGCTATCGCCACAGGACCACACCATCGGACGAGGACTTCCAACAGAGGACCACACCATTGGACAACGATTTTGAACCGAGGACCAACAAACATTCGGATTTAAATCACACTTCAACCAAGGTAAAGTATAATAAGTACTAAAGCATAAAACTAAAGAAACTGCTTTCAGTTGCATCCGTGTCAACAGAAAAATAAAATAATTAATTTACTATCTCCCTTATTTTATTTAAATTGCTACTATGCAATACATAGCTCAATAACCACATCACTTTTTTTTTTAGCAAAGAAGTTTTGCAGTGGTAAATATCTATCCACAAACAACGTTTTTAATAAATAAAACCATTATTTTAAAAAAATATGTTACATGCTTATTTACAGCAGTATTCCATTGGCCAAATTCTTAGCCAGTGAGGACAGGAATTATAAATTTAACTAAATATAAATGATACATTAATGATTTGCCTTTTATTTCACCAATTGTGCACAAGAATCTTTAACAGGAATTACAAATTAAAATATACACAATTACATATATTTTTTTTCCTTTACAGATTAATATGGCTGATAACGAGACCAAAGAAGAGAAGAAAAGACGTCAAACTAGAGAAAGACAAGAGAGATGGGCCGCCCAGCAGACACCGGAGGAGAAAGAAATTCGACAAGAAAAAGAACGCAAAAGACTTGCAAATAAAAGAATATCAGCTGCAAAAATGAAAGATACAACCAAAAAAAATAAAAAGATAATAAAGCATTTACAAACTGTTCCTAAAACATCAGATGACATTTTACAAGATACCAGTCAAGACAGACCAAAAAAAGCAACTACAAAAACAAAGCATTTACAAACTCTTAATAAAAACTTACAGGAAATTTCAACCGAACAAGTCCAACATATACCAAGAAAATCTACGAAAAAAACTAAACATTTAGAACCTGTTGTTGAAACATTTCATGACTTTTCATCTGATGAATATGAAAGTCAACATCCGATATGCTTTGCAAATTGTCCTTTACTGAAGTCTTTAGCAGTAGAGGTTCATAGTTGTGGGGACATGACTACTCAATGTCAATTTTGTGAGGCTTATTATTTTAAACAGGAGAGACCCAGAGATGGACAATTTATTAGTTGTTGTCAAAAAGGAAAGTTCAAACTTCCAGAAAGGAAACAATTTCCAACCTATTTACAAAATATTATGACTGAACCTACTTTTCCAAATTACAAAAAATTTTGTAACAATAGTGCCATATCATTTGCATCTATGGGGGCTGCTAATGTACCAGGACATGGTCCTTACTGTTTTAAAGTCCAAGGACAAATTTATCATCGGACTTCACATTTACATCCAGAGGAAGGAGAGCAAAGAAAATTCGCTCAACTATATGTCCTAGATACAATGGAAGCTGTTGACCAACGTATGCAGATGGAAGAAAATAAAAAATGCTTACCCATTGTTTTTATAGAGCTAAATAACATTATGGACAACAATCCCTACAGTAAAGCTTACAAAAAATTGGCAGAAGTAGAAAATGAACAACAACTTCATGCACAAAGACATCAATTACCCATGCCAAAGGTTAATATGGTGCTTAAAAGAGACAGACATACTGATAAACGTCGTTATAACTTGCCAACATCAAATGAGGTTGCAATGGTCTTTCAGAATGATGAAGGAGAACCACCATTTCAAAGAGACATTAGAGTATATCCCAGAAATGAGGAGCAACCATTTATTAATATTAATATCTTAAGTCCAAATTTAGATCCAATGACATATCCCATCTTTTTCCCACACGGAGAAGCAGGTTGGCAACCAAAATTAACCCTTCCCAGTTACCCAAATGCTAAAGCCAGAATCTGAAATAATGTTTCTATGCTTGAATTTAAAGTTGCTCAAATTGCCATTAGAGATAAATTTAATCCAATTTTATGTGGTGGGAAACTAACACAACAATGGATTATTGATTCATATTTGCAAGTTGAGGCAAATAATTTAAACTTAATAAAATATCAACAAGATAAACTACGTGTAGAACTATATTGTGGACTCATGGACTATGTTGCTGACGTGGCTACAAGCAGAGACATGACAGCTGGCAAAGCCATCATTTTACCATCTTCCTTTCAAGGATCTCCTCGAAATATGAGAGAAAGATACAATGATGCTATGGCTATTGTGACAAAATTTGGAAAACCAGATTTATTTGTGACATTTACATGTAATCCACAATGGCCAGAAATTCATCAAAATCTACTTCTTGGACAAAGTGCTTCAGATCGACCAGATTTAGTAGCCAGAGTTTTTAAGATCAAATTAAATGAATTAATACGTGACTTCACTATAAATCAGTTATTTGGCAAATGTCTTGCTTATGTATATACCATTGAATTTCAAAAAAGAGGCCTTCCACATGCACATCTTCTCATAATACTTCAAGAGAAAGATAAATTAGATACTTCGGACAAAGTGGATGCAGTCATAGTTGCTGAACTACCAGATCCAGAACTATATGGTAGACTTTATGAGATTGTTACTCATCGAATGATTCATGGACCCTGTGGAGACCTTAATCCACAATCACCATGTATGGAAAATAATCAATGTTCAAAAGATTTTCCAAAAGATTATAGAGACAAAACATATGCAAATTGTGATGGATATCCACTTTATAAAAGAAGAGAAGGAGATAGTGCCATTATTCGTGGAAAAAAAGTGGACAATAGATATGTAGTACCCTACAATCCACATTTACTCATGAAGTACAACGCCCACATCAACGTAGAAGCCTGCACTTCCATCAAATCCATTAAATATGTCTACAAATATATTTACAAAGGTTACGATGCAGCTACTGTAGTCGTCAAAAGTGCAGACAACCCTGAAAGTAGTGAGTTAGTACATGATGAACTTGCATCTCATGTAGATGCTCGCTATGTCAGTGCACCAGAAGCTATGTGGCGGCTTTTAAAATTTGAAATGCATGATAGATCACATGCAGTATATAGGTTAGCAGTACATTTGCCACAACGACATTTAGTCTATTTCCATGCTGGAAATGAAATGAATGCATTGGCCCAAAGTGAAGATCGTCACACTACACTAACTGCATGGTTTGCATTAAATTCCACTGATGCTGAAGCAACACAATACTTATATATTGAAATTCCATATCACTATGTTTTTGTGAATGGATTATGGAGAGCAAGAAAAACCAGAGGCAATAAAATAATTCCACGAATTTACACAGTCAGTCCAAGAGATGTTGAACGTTTTTGCTTACGGATATTACTTTTAAATGTTCCAGGAGCACAAAGTTTTGAACAATTAAGAACTGTTAATGACATTGTATATGAATCCTTCCATTTAGCTGCAAGACATAGAAACTTACTCGCTGATGATACAGAGTGGGAAAGATGTTTAGAAGAAGCAGCACAATGTCAAATGCCACGACAGATGAGAGAACAATTTGCTTTTATTTGTATCTTCTCAAATGCTCCAAATGCATTAGCTTTGTGGGAGACTTTTAAAAGTTATATGGCTGAAGACTTTATGCGACGATACAATGAACCCATTGCACACTTAAAAGCGTTAATGGAAATCCAAGAAGTTTTTTTAATTCATGGATTAAGTTGTGCAAGTTTTAATTTGCCTGATCCAGGTCTTATAGATGACATAAACTTTGAAGACTATGATATTCAACTACAAGCAGAAAGAACAGAAGAAAGACTTGCAACTTTAAATACACTACAATTGCAAGCATTTCATGCCATTAAAAATGCTATAGATGATGACATGGTGACAGAGCGTTATTTCTATCTTGATGGACCTGGCGGATCAGGAAAAACCTATTTGTACAATTTATTAGGCAAAATAGCAATGGCGTTTGCCACTACTGGAATTGCTGCACTTTTATTAGAAGGTGGAAGAACTGTTCATAGTGGATTTAAACTGCCAGTGCCTATTTTAGAAAATTCGGTGTCAGATATTCGCATGACATCATTACAAGCAAAGAAATTGAAGAAATGTAAATTAATTATAATAGATGAGGCCACAATGATGTCATGCTATGCCCTCCAATGTATTGACCGTTTGCTTCGTGAAGTCATGGATAATATTTTTCCATTTGGTGGAAAGGTAATGTTGTTGGGTGGCGATTTTAGACAAACATTACCTGTCGTTGTACATGGAAATCGAACAGACATTATTGAAACATGTATAAAGTCAAGTACAGTATGGAAACATTTTACCCATCTTCAACTGCAACAAAATATGAGATCAGAAGGCCAAACTGATTTCAATGATTGGCTTATTAAAATTGGAGAAGGCAGAACAGAAAAAATACTACATTTACCTGACGACACTGTAGAGATCCCACCTCATATGATTTGTCAACAAGATATTATATCGGCTATATTTGAAGGGAGCATAAATAATGAAGAATATTCCGAGCTTGCCAACCAAGTTATACTGACGTGTAAAAATAAAGATGCATTAATCCTCAATAATGAAATCTTAAAAAAAATTAATGCACCACAAAGAAATTATCACAGTGCTGATTCTGTACTTGCTGATGACAATGAAAGTCAGGCAAACTTTTCAACTGAATTCATTAACTCTTTAACTCCTTCTGGAATGCCACCACATATTTTGCAGCTAAAGAAAGGTGCAATTATCATGTTACTGCGAAATATGAACCCCAAAAAAGGCCTATGCAATGGCACAAGATTAATTGTTCAACAATTAAAGGACCATTTTATAGATGCTGAAATTTTAACTGGGACCCATAAAGGAGAGAGAGTTTTCATACCAAGAATAGATTTAGCACCAAGTGAAAGTAGTCTCCCTTTTATACTTCAAAGAAGACAATTTCCCATTATTATGGCATTTGCCATGACCATTAATAAATCACAAGGTCAAACTTTCAAATCTGTGGGTATTTACTTGGAAGAACCAGTTTTTGCACATGGTCAATTGTACGTTGCGTTGTCACGCTGCAAAAATCCACAGGCTATTAAAGTTTACATTGAAAACAATGAAAGTCAAGGTGATTTATTAGAAGATGGACGTATTTTTACTAAAAACATTGTCTACTATGAAGTACTATAACTTTGCAGGATACAAACTAAAGCCATGCAAACATTTTAGAAAAACATTCAAAAATACAAAACAATTGGTTGTTTAATTCAGTCATAATTAATGGAAGTCATGTTTATGGATAATTCGCCTCACAAAATACTTGCCTTGCATTTCTATGAAAAATTATGTTAAAATGTTAAGTCACTATGTTAATGTTTCTAATGTTACACGTTTAAAAACAATATTTTCAAGTTATTTCATTCAACATATTACAAAGTTCATGTTAACAGCTCAAGCACCTTTTAAGTCACAATGTAAATATTCTATGTTATCTTAAGATTACTACCTACATTAATAATTATCGCCAGTTTATGTGCTCAGTAATGAATTACTTTAATTACGTACGGTTTAAGGAGAGTTTTTACTGTATGCCTTCCTCTACATTCAATGTATATTAAACTTAACAATTATTCTGATATAAATTGCATGTTAATACTGATTAATTTAAAGTTAAACTGTTTTTACATTCAAATGTTAATACTTTTAATTCAAAATTATGTTACAAACTGTATTTACTATGTTCCTGTTTATAATGTTCAAAATTAGACAAATGTTTTGCAAAAATTACAAAGTTACATAACAAATAAAGTTCAATTTTAAAAATATATACTTTCAAGGTTATTGCTTACATATATTTCAAACTTCATGTTAAAATTCGGCACGTTTAAAAAAGTCTTTTTACTTTTTACTTTTCTCTGGATTCTATGTATATTAAAGTTAACAATTCTTCAGATACAAATTTAATTTTAAAAAACCATTACATCAACGTTTTACAAAAATATATGTTCATATCACAATACTTACAAGGGTCAAAAATATATTTAAATAACTAAACAACTTCACAAACATATACATCACATTGCCGTCATTTTTTGACGGGCAAGTCGCTAGTCCAATTAGAATGAAGAGGAAATGAGGCAGCTGTAAAAATGATGTCGGACGTCCCCTCTGAACGCCCAAGGTCAATGGAGCCTCAATAGTTTGATACAAAATAAAAAAAGTTACAAAAGCACATGTTTCCCCTTCCCTCCCCACTCTGTTCCGGCACTTTTCTCAAGCTGGTCATCCATGCAGTGCTTCTGAGACTGTACCTGACTGACTCAGCTAACAATAAGTAGGCACTGATCACACTGGCACAGGGCATGTACAGCAGCCTCTGCCCACACTCACCCCTCTGGAGCAGCTCAGTCCTAGTACTGATCACACAGGCACAGGGCATGTGAGCAGAGGCTGCCATACATGCCCTGTGTCTGTGTGATCAGTGTATCAGTACTAGGACTGAGCTTGCTAGCCTGCTCCATAGGGGTGAGTGTGGGCAGAGGCTGCCGTACATGCCCTGTACCTGTGTGATCAGTGTATCAGTACTAGGACTAAGCTTGCTAGCCTGCAAGCTTATGTATGTGCCCTGTGCCAGACCCCGTGTGTTAATCAAGCACCAGTTGCAATACTGCAGCTAGATGGCACTATGCTGTTCTTAGCACACAATGGTATTTTTAGTTTTTTTTGGCATGACTTGGGCCTATATAGACCCGCCTGTTTTTTTAGGTACTGTTTGGGCCTATATAGATCTGCATTTTATTTTAAGATTTTTTTAGGTACTGTTTGGGCCTATATAGATCTGCATGTTTTTTTAAGTTTTTTTTTAGGTACGGTTTAGGCACATATAGGTCAATATGACATCAGGGGGAGGAGTCCACAAATAAATGGGGCCCTGGAGAGGAGGAGCCAAGTCTTGCTCTGGCGCCCCCCCAACTTGAAAGTTCACCAGCCGCCACTGCCCCAGAATAAACTATAGGCAGTTTGGGTAAGGCCCCTATCAGGTTATTTAAAGGCTAGGAGAGGATCACATATATAGTTGTGGACCAAGAACGTTGGTCACATTTGCAGCATTGTCAAGCTTTGCGGCCCTCGCAAAGCGAGGCCCACAGTTGCGGGGCTGCAATGAGACGCTCATCGCGAGGCACATGGGACTTCGGCAGTGATGAGCGCCTAAGATTCTCTATGCAGGGCTCGCGAGGAGCGCAGCAGGCGTTCATTGCAAGGCCCTTGGGACTTGGCGCTCGCGATCAGCGCCAAAGCACGTAGATTCAACTGCGGGCCTCGCAAACCGAGGCACACAGTTGCGCGATTGAGCAAAATTACAAATTTAATGGCCGAACCACAAAACTAAAAGACCACCAAAAAAAACAAATATGCCTCAAAATAACTTACACACTCACACACAGCACAGGGGGAGAGCCAGGGAGCCTGTGAGTGAGGTTGCAAGTTAATTTGAGGCATACTTTTTTTGCTTTTTCAAGATCCAAAATCGCCTAAGCAAAACAAAAAAAAATGGTGGCTGAAAAAACGTAACAGGATGAAAACGAGGCTGAAGGCAGTAAAAAAGAGCCCGAAGCCCGTAACACTTAACGCAAGACAGTAACACGTAATCCAAGGCAGTAACACTCATGGCGATGCCCCTAAACTACAAGGGAGGGAGAGGCTTGCGATGAGAGCTGAAGGTGCTCAATCGCGAGGCCTATAAAGTACACAAGGGGAGAGGCTTGCGACGAGCGCTGAAGGTGATCATTGCAAAGCAGAAAAGTGCCAAAAACTTCAATGAGCGGCAAAGACGCTCATTGCGGTGCTCGAGATAAACTCAGATGGCGCTCATCGCGGAGCCTGTAAAATACACGGAGGGAAAGGCTCACAATAAGCAACAAAGGCCACGTGATGAGCGCTGAAGGTGCTCAAAGGGCCCATAGCCTCGCATTGTGTGGCAAACAGCATTGCCAGGCTTACGATTTTATTCCCGTAATTTTTGATGGGCAATTTCCTAGTACTTATATAATTGAGATCCCTACATACAGGTCCACCAGACTATCCATATTAACCAACTAATATTTTACAAGATGTCTGCTACTTGTCTCCCTACTGAGAACGACCCCAAAGAGTGGCTACATTGTAATTTTTTGAACCTCAGCCTCAATTATTCTACCTCAACCAATGTTGTTATCCCTCCTATGAATTCATTGAAATCTCAACAGAAACAACAACTTCAAAACCCAGAACCCAAACCCAAAATTGTTGATTGCCCTCCCCGGGTGAACCCCATTGGGTGTTAACCAAAAACTGTCACCACCTTATAACAAACCCTCCTATAGATTCTCCTAAGCAGTAAGGGACAGCATTTGTAAATAATTAAATGAGATGCTGCAACATAAGGTCATCGAGCCATCTTGCAGTCCCTGGGCTTCTCCATTTGTTTTAGAACGGGCAACCAACTTTTGCATAGACTACTGCAAAACTAAGACTGATGCTGGACGAGTTATTAGATAGGGGCTACCTAATTGACTATCTTAGATTGGCAAATACCCTTATCACAATTGGCAAAATAAAAGTTGGCTTTTATAACTCCCTTTGTGTTGTATTAATTCACAGTAATGCAATTTTTTGATAAAAAATGCTCCATCCACTTTGCAATTGTTGGTACACATAAATCACATAGGGCACAGGGTTAACCAACAGGCCAGATAAGTAGCATTAGGCCAGAGCAGTGATACAGTACATGGGGCACTTGGTACAGAGTGGGAAGATCAGGCTAAAGCTGTTAAAATAGAGGGGATAGCTACCTGGCCAATGACCCACACCAATAAGCATATAATGGTGGGGATTACCACAAGATTGTCCCTCATTACAGCTCCTTGGCCAAGCCTCACACAGACCTTATGCAGAAAAAGATGCCCGGGTCATCACCTGGACCCCAAATGTGAAATTGCCTTCTAATCCTTTAAAGTGGCCCTGGCTTGCTCCCCTGTGTTGGCCCCCCCAGACTACAGCAAACCATTGCTAATACAAAATGATGTCTCCACTTATGGATTGGGGGCTGCACTCAGCCAAGTGGATGATCAAGGATTAGAAAACCAGATTACCTCAGCTGTAAGCCAAGGAGGTTCCATATGAAGCCAGTAAAAAAGAGTGTTTGACTGTGGCTTGGGCATTGAAGTTATTACATTCCTGTTTGTATGGAAGGGAATTTACTGTGATTATTGGTCACAACCCTTTACCATGGCCATCTCGCCCTAGTCAGATTCCCCCAGGTACGTCTAATCATTACCCGGGATTTTAAACCTGTGAACTGTACCAGAACTCTAGCCTGTGTGTGGGCTGTCTAGACTAAGCTAACTTAGACATAGAAACACTTAACCACGTGTAGCATACTTCAATAGTAGTTAAGTGGTTGAAGTGAAAAAATGTTAAGTGCTGCAACTGATACCTCTTTGATCCAGCTAATGGTATAATTGATACCCCTTTGATCCTTTGTCTGCAAATTAGCATGTCATTTATGAATATCAGCTAATCTACATCCACCACACACTGCTAAGGAATCCATTCATAAAAAATATGAATGAAGTCCCAGAATAAGACAATTTTCTCTCTCACAACTTCTCTAATCTCACACAGGTCTCTAGTCTACTATTACCCTCTCACCTAACAACTTCTCCAATTGACCATATACCTCCCCTCTCTACTACACTTTCCCTGCCCTCACACATATCTTCAACCTTTCCCTTAACACTGGCTATTTTCCGTCATCTTTAAAACTTGTCATAATTACAGTATCCCTCATCTGACTCAGCCTCTCCATCTATCGCCCTATCGCTCTCCTTCCCGACTTAAAAATTGCTTGTGCAACTTGTTTACAATAACCTTACACAATTTATTTCCCCCATTTGTATCCTTTACCCCTTCCAATCTGGCTTTCGACACCAACATTCAACAGAAACAGCTCTCACTAAAGTCAATAATGACTTGCTCACCCCCAAGTCAAGGGGTCATTTCTCAAAGGGTCCTAATTCTCCTGGATCTCTCTGCTGACTTCAACACAGTTGACTGCCCTCTTCTTATCCAAATTGTCTGCTCTCTTAGTATCAGTGACACAGTTTTCTAATAGTTCACATCCTAGCTAGATTATTGAGCATTTAGTGTTTCTTTCTCTGGCACATCTTCTTCGTCTGACTGTTGGTGTTCCCTAGGGTTCAGTACTAGGCCTCCACCTTTGCTCCATCTATACTTCCTCCCTTGGCCCCCTAATAAAATATTTTGGATTTCAATATCATTTGTATGCAGATGAAACTAAAATCTAACTTTCAGCACCAGATCTATCAATCTCTATTCTAGCACGAGTGGCCTCCTCTCTAATATATCTTCCTGGATGTACGCCCGGCAACTCAAACTCAAAATGTAAAAAACTGAGCTCCTAATCATCCCACCCTCTACCACAGCTTCCACTCCAAGTGTATCTCTCATTGTTGATAATGCTATCAAGAAGAAGGAACAAGGAGAGGGAAGAAGGTGTTGTTAGATAATTGGATCTAACTGAAAATGTCACCAAACCCTTGCCCTCTCACAGGCACTGATGCACTGATGCAATGTCCCACTGACCCACACAGTTTCCATCATAGATGCCTATAGGTACCGGCAGAGATATATATTTTTTTAATTATCTCAATTATTTTCCCTGCATAACTATACCCTTAGTCAGACACATTTTTTTTTTAAATTGCATAGTTGCACTTAACTGAAGTTGAACATCATATTCTAGGTGAACTTTGTTTTTATAAGAACACAGGTATTTGTTAATTACAATGAATTTTTTATTTGCATTTCTGCTGATTTTCCTGTGGGTTATGTATACTAAACAAACTCTATGCATAAATGTGGAATTATTTAAATCATGGGAGCATTGAGTTACAGTGGAAAGAAAATAGACTGAGTTTGTTTTATTAACACTTGCCTATCCGAGCAATATAGCGTTGGAATAACTACTAATATAAACATATAGATTTTGATGGTAGATAACATCCAGTTGGCCATTTACTCTGCCCTTTCTTACAGCAGAGGTTCCACATATTGTATAATTTAAAACTAACAATAATAAGTACTTTATCCATTTATCATATCTCTTGTTATTTAGCATGCACTTTTCAACAGAACTAAATAGGAATCTTATTTGAATCCACATGGAACAGGTAGATGTCCCAAGCCTTTGTTTGATAACTGGATATGATTAAAAGTGAGGTAGAAAAATTGGAATAATATTTCCCCATAGTGCTTAACACTGGTGATACATACATATGGACTTATTTAGGGCAACATTTAAGAAAACATGTTCATTTATTTTTCTAAACAGCAGTAATATTTAAAATCAATAAAATAATACTTAAAATCAATGAACATGATAACCCTTTATATGTTTGAGTTGGGCGAATGACCAGATGTTACAGATCCTGGCTTGGATTCTTCCTTAGTTCACCGGTGCACATTTTGGCCAAATCCACTTTTTCAAAATGTTTTTAATATTATGAATATTTGAGGCGCAAAAGAGCTGTATGTGATATAGAACAAACAATTACCATTTGTTTATGCTTTGTATATAAGTTATGCTTTGTATACACGACTTTAAAAGAGTCTCACTCATGGATAACACCTACACAAATTAGAATGATAAATCTAAGGATGTTTGTTACTCCAGTAATTCAGAAGTAATTTCCAAACAGTTTGTTTCTTTTTTCCAAGTCCACTTGCAACCTATGTAACAACCATGTTAATCATAGATTGAGTTTTTCAGTGAAAGTATAAAAAGCTAATTTGAAACATATGCAGTCTGTTACTCTTGCCTTCAAAACAAGGTTATGTGAATTGGTAAATTGGACTGCTTTTATAGAAGCCATATGACCTTCAATGTTCGAAAAAATACATCTCTGGAGGTATGAACAAATGATAAACACTTTTTAAGCACTGATATATGTGTCTCTTTAAATGTTCACAATTAACTGGTTTTCTTCACACTTGGGTTCTCGATTGGCTAGAGAAATTGGTTTCTCCTTGAATCGTTTTATTTTCTTTTCCTCTGATATTGTCCTCTGCCTAAAAAAAAAACTTTCATGACTGCTTCAATGGGCTCGATAAGAACCTAGTTCAAACCTATCCAGCAGGTCATGGGGTTCTTCGGATATCCCTGTTAGCAGGAATGAACCCAGCACAGCATATGACCAACAAAAGTATCCAGGACATATCAGGAAGCAGGCTTAACAATTGTAACCCCAATGATCAGGGTTATAGTTCCAGGCAGGTTCAGCAATAGTAACCCGAATGGTAAGGATTATTCTTTTCCCCAGAATGAAGCATACACAAAGATTATGTAAGCTCAAACTGTATAATATTTTATTGAAGTCAATACAACATATTTATATATATCATGGTTCAATCAGATTTAGGCTCCATCCCCTAGCAAACATTCTCCCCACCAATCCTAGTCATCCTACACCCTGGCCACGTGGAAGACCTGTCCATCAACTGATCCAGAAGCAGATAGCCAGAACAATAGTATAGACCAGTGGTTCCCAAACCTCTCCTCATGGTTCCCTAAACAGATTGGGATTTCCATTTAACAGTGTGTGTAGACTGGTGAGGTAATTAGAGGCTCTATTAAATACTAGTTGCCTCACCTGTTTTCACACACGGTTAAATTTAGACCCCAGCCTGTCTGAGCTGAGAGGAGAGGTTCGGAAACCACTGGTATACACTTTGTCTGACTGCCTACTGTGCTCTGGCATCGGCCAGTCTGTTTCTCTAGGTTTCTTGAACCCCGCAACCGCATACACTGCAAATTGTACCCCTCTTACCCAGGAAAACCGGATTATATACTTTATTGAAATCCCTGGAAAAAAATCCAAACATGACTGGGTAACATACATACACCATGAATTCCATATCTGACCACTAATACTATAATTCACTAACATGGCACAAAATTAAACAACATGGCAGTCAGAGTACAAATCCATGCAAGCAGGACAGCTTATTGTGATAAGAGGGGAATTGCAACATTAACCCAAATCAACCCATGGCCCACAACAGTTCAACAGTCCTATAAGGAAAAGTCTCATGGCCCCATCGCCGCCACAGTCTCCATATTTTTTTTGTTATCTCGTTATGGGACCCAGTCTATTTCCATCTGAATCTCTGTTCATAAAACTTCCTGTACTGTTATTGTGAGACCTTTGTTTGTTGAGATGTTTTCAATATCAGAGGCCTTGTATTCTAAAGAAATTATCAGCCTTATTAAATTGCGATTCGGTAAATTTGAAAGGGCTCTATTTAAACGCATGGCATATTTTTTTAGTTTTTAGTTAGTGAACTTCTGTCCAAAAGCAAGGTCTTCACTATATATTTAATCACAAAGAAGTCATGAATGACTTAATAAAAACTGTTAAAAAGTATTAGAGCCAAAGCTAAAAGATAAGATTTAAAAATTGGTCTTTCAAGACCTCAGTTTGAGTCTACCAGGTTCACTAGTCAAACATGCCTCCTCCAGCACTCCCACGACACCCAGGTAATCTTCCAGCTCCCCCAGTCTAGGGTGGTCCCATCCGTGAATTTTTTGCACGCTAATTGTGATGCAGTCACTTGATCCCATGTATACAAGTCAGCTACAGCTCCATGTTCCTGTCTGCCACTGTGCCAGTCTGTTCCTGTCACATACTCCTGTGACCAGTGTGCTGGCTTTTGGGTCATTGCAGTGCCAAGCTCCTCCTCTTTGCTACACAAGTTTATCTGTATACCACTTTTTACCTCGGTGTTCCCACATTTCCTTATACTTTTGGGTGGATCTCCCTGTGCGTTTCTTCTGCTTGTTTCTTAACTTTGCCTGAACTCAGCCAGAACTGAATTTAGCTCACTCCTCCCTGTATTGTGTATGGAATTTAGCCACTTTGTTACTGTCATTAGTACATCACATCAGTAGACCTTACCATTACCCTCAGTCCTACATTTCTGTCACAAACCTCAGTACCACCAGGTCTCTAGACTAGGCAACCTGACCCCTACGACCCCAGCACAACCACAACTGTGGAGCAGGGCTATTGTAATAGCCAAAAACTTTTCACTATAAGACTATAAATCACTTGTCCTGGAGTATGGCCAAAGTCACCCCAAAATGGACATTGTCCCTACTGTTTCCCTAGTGTTTTATTGTCAAGAACCTTTTCCTCTGGGTAATTAAAGCTTAGAGAGATAAATGTAGTTTTTTCTATTTGTCTGCAGTTATGTGCATAATGTGTTTCAGAGTATACACATTACATATAATACAAATATATTGGGGTTAGTATCACTTTAAGGCTGACCAGTAACCATTACAGTTGCCAACCATGATATCAAGTTCATTCCCAGTACAGAGATCTGGCCAGATCGGGAACTTGCAGTAGCGCAGGTTTTGGCTCATAGACTCTATGGGGAAATCTGTGAAGCTGATATAGACATCAAGCATTGTAATGGAGGGCCACCAGGGGTCACAAGAGAGCGCTGTAAGACTTCTCCCCTAAGAATGGAAAGAGTTAACTACAATGGAAGCCCAGCTGTGAACTGCCTTTAAGAGCAGCAGAGAGATGGTGTGGAGTCTCTCTCACTTAGGCTTTGGCCTAAGAGCTGTGAGCTGTGAGTTTTGAGCTGTGTGTAGCTGCAGTGTGTTTAAAGAAGAAAACCCTGGACAGCTCAGCTGCTGTTTGGATCCTGAGAGCTGGGATTTGTGCTGAAGCAAGGCAGTCAAGAAGGCTGCTGCATTTCACAGATTGCTCACAGAGGAAGCAAAGGGTTGTTGTAAATGGAACATACTCCGATTGGTCTAATGTGATAAGTGGGGTTCCTCAAGGTTCAGTATTAGGTCCTCTCCTTTTTAACATATTTAATGACATTGAGGTAGGACTCGAATGTAGTGTCTCCATTTTTGCTGATGACACTAAGTTGTGCAAGGTAATAAAATCAGATAATGATGTACTTTCCCTACAAAAGGATTTGCATAAATTAGAGAAATGGGCGGCTAAATGGCAGATGAGATTTAATACAAATAAATGTAAGGTTATGCATTTGGGAAGGAACAATAGCCAAGCAATCTATTATTATTATTATCATTTATTTGTATCGCGCCAACATATTCCGTAGCGCTATACAGGGGAGGAGAACAAGGAAATATACAACATACAATATTGACAAAAGCATGGATGGCCCTGTTTTGAGCTTCGAATCTTGTAAAAGTGCTTTTTCCCAAAGCACCCCACAGGATTAGACACTCGCCACTTACAATCTAAAGGTAATGGAAGAGACAGAGACCTGGGAAGGGTAGATAAGGAAAAGCAAGGTTAGGAAGGAAGTGAGAGGTACATAGGAAGGAAATTGTGAAAGTAAAGAGGTTAGGTTATCCATTCGTTAGAGAGGGAAAATATGTGATATAAAGTGATGGCACTATTATGTAATATGGTATCTGCCCCTAGTGGTCAGATAATGTAACCTGCAGATGGAAATGTCAGGAGACACATAGTTTAACCACATCTTAAGTAGAAGTAGTTCATGGGAGGGTAAAAGAGGAGAGGAGGACATGAGAGCTGAGATGGTTGTGTTGGAGACAAAAGTTGCAGAAGTTAAGAAGAGTCTGAGGAAAAGGCAGGAGGATATGAGGAAGAAGCAGGCAAGAGGAAACATTCTGTAAAGGGATAATAGGAAAGGGTAGCAGAAGCTGCTAATTGGTCAGGTGTAGAAGATTAGTGTGACTCAATAAATTAAAGCTAACACAGGGTGGGCTGGGTGAGGGGCAGGGAGGGAGGGGATTGAGCCAGGGAGATAGTGAGAAGAAGCCCAGAAGAGTCTGAAAGCAAATGGAGATAAATTTAAGATGGGGTATAGTTTTGCTGGCCAAAACACATGGCTAGCAATCAATGCAAATGATGGGGGATGGTACAGAGGAAATACAATTATATCTAGATAATAAAAAAATAAAAAAAATTGGCTATGTCAGCAGATATAATAAACAGATATTAATCACAAAATTGATAAATATCCAGGAACAATGGTAGAAAATCCTCAGAAGTCCAGATACCTGAGATAGAGGGGATGCTCTTAGCAGCCTTGAGCCAGGGAGATAGTGAGAAGAAGCCCAGAAGAGTCTGAGATAGAGGGGATGCTCTTAGCAGCCTTGAGCCAGGGAGATAGTGAGAAGAAGCCCAGAAGAGTCTGAAAGCAAATGGAGATAAATTTAAGATGGGGTATAGTTTTGCTGGCCAAAACACATGGCTAGCAATCAATGCAAATGATGGGGGATGGTACAGAGGAAATACAATTATATCTAGATAATAAAAAAAAAAAAAAAAATTGGCTATGTCAGCAGATATAATAAACAGATATTAATCACAAAATTGATAAATATCCAGGAACAATGGTAGAAAATCCTCAGAAGTCCAGATACCTGAGATAGAGGGGATGCTCTTAGCAGCCTTGAGCCAGGGAGATAGTGAGAAGAAGCCCAGAAGAGTCTGAGATAGAGGGGATGCTCTTAGCAGCCTTGAGCCAGGGAGATAGTGAGAAGAAGCCCAGAAGAGTCTGAGATAGAGGGGATGCTCTTAGCAGCCTTGAGCCAGGGAGATAGTGAGAAGAAGCCCAGAAGAGTCTGAGATAGAGGGGATGCTCTTAGCAGCCTTGAGCCAGGGAGATAGTGAGAAGAAGCCCAGAAGAGTCTGAGATAGAGGGGATGCTCTTAGCAGCCTTGAGCCAGGGAGATAGTGAGAAGAAGCCCAGAAGAGTCTGAGATAGAGGGGATGCTCTTAGCAGCCTTGAGCCAGGGAGATAGTGAGAAGAAGCCCAGAAGAGTCTGAGATAGAGGGGATGCTCTTAGCAGCCTTGAGCCTTAATGGAGCAAATCTAGGGGTATCAGATATTGAAAGGGATTTGGGAGTACTAGTGGACAACCACCTAGGGAACAGCGCTAAAAGCCAAGCAGCGGCTGCAAAGGCAAATAAAATATTAGCATGTATTAGGAAGGGTATAGAAGCCAGGGAAGAAGATATAATTCTGCCACTATACAAATCTCTAGTACGCCCTCATTTGGAATATGGAGTACAATTTTGGGCACCACCTCTTAAAAAAGACATTTTAGATTTGGAAAAAGTACAGAGAAGGGCTACAAAACTAATAAGGGGAATGGAGGGGCTAAGTTATGAAGAAAGACTAACAAAATTAAACTTATTTTCGCTAGAAAAAAGGCGTCTAAGAGGAGATATGATTACCTTATATAAATACATCCAGGGTCAATATAAGGCTTTGTCAAGTGAACTTTTTGTAGCAAGAGATTATCAATTGACAAGAGGACATCCTTTGAGGTTAGAGGAAAAAAGATTTCACCTTAAACAAAGAAAAGGGTTCTTCACAGTTAGGGTGGTTAAACTGTGGAATTCTCTACCAAAGGAGGTGGTGACAGCGAATTCGATAGACAACTTCAAAAAGGGGTTAGATATATTTTTGAATAAAGAGGGCATTCAAGGCTATCCTAGATAACTAGCAAGGAATATTGATCCAGGGAGAAATTTGATTGCCAGTTTCTGGGGTCAGCAAGGAATTTTGCTTTGAGACAATTGGCAAAGTTTCAATGGAGTTTTTTTTTCTGTTTGCCTTCCTCTGGATCAATTAACAATAATAATAAATAGTCCACATTAAAAAGATCAATAGAGATCTAAAAAGGGTGAACTTGATGGACTAACTCTTTATTCATCCTCCAATACTATACTATTAATAATTATTTAATCAATAATTTAATTAATAACTAATCCGCATATTGCAGATCAGTGGAGATCTTAACAGGTTGAACTTGATGGAATGAAAGTCTTTTTTCAACCTTAATTACTATGTAACTATGTAACTATATAGAAGACTGCTGTGCTATAGAAGATAATCCAATGTGTAAGGATTTATCTGAAGACCCCATTCCTAAGAAGACAGATACAATAAGGGATGAAAGGTTGGTGCACACTACATATTATTGTCATCATACCCAGCAAAGGATTACAAATGCCCCAGGGAGAAGAGAGTATTAAGAGAGAGTAATAGTCCCTCATCACAAGAGGGTGACAAGGGTCCCTGGGGTGAAGCATAAGGGGGAGAAGGGTGGGCCCTATGCTTCACCCACTATTGACAGAGAGAGAAGAGGAAAAAGGTCCTCAAGAGATCCCAGAATCAAGCAGAGAGCCTAAACTGTGGACTGTATAATTATACCTGCAGGCTGAGAAGCGGTCTCAGGGCTAGTCAGGGTGTTCCAGGTTATAGTTAGACCGTTTATGTAGAATTTTATTTCATTGCTGTGGATAAGCACTGTTTTTCTTTCTGTTGGCGCTTACAAATAAACAGCCATAAAATTAAGCCTCTGACAAGCCTACTGTGTTTTCCCCCCTAAAAACGTGAAAGAACAGGACGCAACCCCCCGTCAGAAGGGGGCGCTCTGTTACAGCATACAGTAGTTAACTAGGTTGTCTGACAACCATTGAAACAATTTGTTTTACTACACAAAAGTTAAGACATGTGAAGTACTTTGTAAGAGATATCCCTCTGCTCCATTGCCTTGCAGTTAGCTACCACTTGGTATATGCTTGAACCTGTCAATCAGCCCTGGCCCCCCATATAGCCTAAGGGAGCTTATATTGTTAAACATAGTGTGGAAGTCCTGGACTGCTGTTAAGTATACCCCGGGGTTACACACATAACCCCAGGAGAGGTTGGTAAAGAGATCGATCCCCAATGGTACAACCACCCCAAAGGAGTTGAGTTATCCTTCTATCCTCGGTCACGGAAAGTCAGTCCCTACTAGAGGCACTGCCTCAGACACCCTAGGGAGGCAGACAATTAATGGACAGTCTGGCTATTTGGTGTATAGACTCACTAGCACCAAAATGGGGAGACAGGCATCCTGGTGTCCCTTCCCAACGCCTATACTTGGGATTTCCACCAATTAGCTTACACCACTTTGCTTGCTGATTGGCCTGGGTCTGGCCAGAGCGACCAATCCCACCAGTGCTGACAAATGGTAACTGGATAACCCAAACAAAAGAGGAAATGTAAAGTGTGTTTTCTTAAGGAAAATCCTTGCTTAAGCTGCAGAGTTTCGGGACCCTGATAGCCACTCTGCGTGAGAGTATACCAAACCGAAGGAAACCTATGGGTAATATCAGTTTAGCAACCTTTTCAAGCCCAATGAAGAAGAAGGTTTTGACAATTTAAAAAACTGCAAAGGAGGAATTATGGTAAATATGGAATTAAGTAAAATGTTTTAATGAAAACATATTTATATCTTTATATCTATATACATATTTTAACATAAATGTTCATACAGTCTTTGTACTATAATGCAACAGAACGCTTCCTCTTAATCCATATATTAAACTCTGCATAAGATGCTGAAAATACAAAGTTTACATAACTATTTTTTGGCATGGTGGATGGAAAACAGGATAACACAAAATTGTTACTTCTAGGGACTGTCTGCTGTTTTGTGAGAGCTGTGGTATGTTTATATTATTTCTATGTTTATGCATATTATTTATTAATCATTAATTGGAGTAAAATGACATGTTCCAAGTAAACTTCTTTATAAATACACTTAATATAGATTACTAATGTCTTTCTTTTGCATTTCTGCTAATTTCCCTGCAGAACATAAATATCCAAAGAACCCAACACAAATCATCTGTGCAATTATTCAAATCACGGGAGCCTTGTGTTACATTGGAAGGGAAACTGATAGTGCTTGTTTTATTAACTCTTACCTATTCAGCCTTGCTGATCCACACATACACACAGATTCACATCTCTTGTTCATGAAAAATCACTAACATTAATTGTGGATTTCCCTTGTGGCTCTAAATCTACTGCCTTCAGAATAAGTCATATGAATATTATACTGAAAATAATAAATTCTGAACCACAGGGAGTAATGAGCATGTATTGGTATCAATAAGCAAAAACTGAAAAAGCAGATTATAGTTCAAGAAAGCCGCATAAAACCATGTGAACTGTGTCCTTAATGAGGAGCTGCATGTGAATACCTCTGATTGTCCAACTTGTGTCAGTTACATGTGGCCTTGCTGTACCTGATAAGAGTGCTTCATTTAAATTGCTATGGAAAAATAACAACATTCAGAGAACATTTACATACCTCAAAGAGGCTATAAGATCTGTTTTTACACAAGGTTCCTATTACTCTTAACAAATCTGGGTAGAGGCATAAAAATGAAGCTCAAAATATATCTAAATTGATCCCAAGTGATTTTCACCTGCTTACGTGCAAGTACAGCATTCTTGTTAAAATCCTTATATATGCTATGTTAATAAGTGCTAAATACTCCAACTCTCCATTGGTTTTTGAGTGGAACAACTACTACATGACATGACACTTTCTAAGTTCAGCGAGTGCTGAAGCAAGTATTAAAACCACCCCCAAAACACTTACTAGCCTTTAGAGAGACTTTGCGTGCCCGGAACACTCAGTAAATATACATGAAAAATATGTAGTAATGCAAAATATACTAAATGTGAGCATTAAAAAGCTAAAATATTCACTCAAAAACAAATGTAAAGGACCATGTAAAAGACAGCCAATGTGCAGCCTGTGCCTGTAAGAGCCAATGTGTAGCCTGTGCCTATAAGAACCATGGTTCCAAGCAATAAACTCTCTCCTCCTTCTCCACATCGCCAACATCCCATTGGGCCCTCAAGTCCTCTCAGTACAGTTAAAGTGTACTTAAATATTTTTGTTTTTTTATTTATGTCTGTTTAGTTTTAAGGTTTTGTATAAAAAAGAAAAAAACACAAAAAAAAAACCACACCATCCGTTCAAAATAAAAAGTGAAAAATCTGGGGTCTGAAACAGATTATTTACATAGATTTGACATAGATTGTTAGGGGAAATGCTTGTTTGGAACTAATCCTGCCGTTCGAGACAGATTAAGGACGAGAACCAAGGTACCATTGTATATGGATTCATCTTTTTTTCTCTGATAATGCACCCCATGGATAAAAGTCTAAGCATTTTGACCATCTAGTAGATGGGTTGGATAAATCTGCTTAGACTTTGATTAGGAGGGAAAAATAAATTATAATTTGCAAGAAACATACTTTTGTAAAAAACATAGTAAAATGTTTACTTTAATGGTTGACCAAATGATATGTTTTTAGAGGAGTATGTACCTTTCAACTTGAAGATTCTAAGCCCTGAGTTATTCTTTCTCTTTCTTCATGTAGATCCCAAGCCTGTCTTCAACAGCACAAATCCATTTAGGCATCAATGTATCTAAATATTTAGATCAGTAGATGCATCAGTAGATACCACAAACAGGCCAGTATTCATGAATAAATGCGTATATAGATGAGGCAATTAATATTCATCTGTTTTTTGATGCTCTAATTGCCTCCTCTCTGTCCACCAAGTGTTGCACCTAAATTATGGTGTTTCTGGGGTTTCAGGCTTGGGAACTCCTTATCAAGATGGACCAAAGAAAATGTATATATTTTTACCAAAAGTTAAATAACGCCACGCAAACTGGAAAAAAAGCGCCAATACTTTCTACACAAACAATTGATTTTTCTTATATGTATACCAAAGCAGTTTGAAGTTTATCTGAAAATTATGTATGAAATTAATTCTAGATTTAAATCATACAAACACCTCTGTTCTTACATTTTCATAATTTTATTAAGTTATTTAAATAAAGTACTGTACAGAAAAACTGATTTCAGTTTTGTATTAGCAGTCTTTTATCAACCTAGCTGTAATTTCCCTAATCTAAAACATATTTTTAATCCATGTGAATTCTTTGATGAGCAAATAGGTTTGATTTAGAGCTAAACCATTTCCTACATTCAAAACATGAAAATGGTTTCTCACCTGTGTGAACTCTCAGATGATTAACAAGATTGGTCTTATGGGCAAAACATTTCCCACATTCACAACATGCGAATGGTTTCTCACCAGTGTGAACTTTCTGATGACTATTAAGTGTTGACTGTTTGGTGAAGCCTTTTCCACATTCAGAACATGTGAATGGTTTCTCACCTGTGTGAACTCTTTGGTGGATAATGAGGTCTGACTGCTGGGTAAAACTCTTCCAGCATTCAGAACAAGCAAAAGGTTTCTCACCTGTGTGAACTCTCTGGTGACGACTAAGGTTTGACTGGTGGGTAAAACATTTGCCACATTCGGAACAACCAAACGGCAATTCACCTGCGTGAATCTTCTTGTGCGTAACAAGATATGACTGTGAAGTAAAACATTTCCCACATTCAGAACATGAAAAAGCTTTGTCATCTACATGCATTTTCTGATGTATACCAAGTTGTTGCTTTTGAGAAAAACATTTACCACATTCAGAGCATGCAAACGGTCTGTCACCCGTATGAATTCTCTGGTGGCTAATGAGATCTGACTGCTGGGTAAAACATTTTCCGCATAAGGAACAAACAAATGGTTTCTCTCCACTGTGAATTTTCTTGTGCTTAATAAGGTTTGACTGGGCTGTAAAACATTTCCCACATTCAGAACAGACGAAAGGTTTCTCACCTCCATGAATTCGCTGATGTATAACAAGTTGTGGCTTCTGAGAAAAACGTTTCCCACATTCAGAACAAGCAAATGGTTTCTCACCTGTATGAATTCTTTGATGCATAACAAGAACTGAATTCTTGTAAAAACATTTCCCACACTGGGAACACGTAAAAGTCTTTTTACTTGTGTGAATTTTCTGATGTGTAATAAGTTTAGACTTCTCGTGAAAACATTTGCCACATTCAATACATGTAAATCCTTTAGCCCTGTTTATTATTTCTGAATTGCTACCATTTGCGCATGTTGTATTAACATTGATGGCACCTAGATATAGTTTGGGTGCATTTTTATCTGAATCATGTTCAAGGTTGTTCCTATTCATGTATCCGTCTGTTGGAAAGAAACATATATATGAGTAAAGTTATTTAACATCTTACTTAATAAAAATAATACTATCATCATCACAAAGCCTTGATGGATTTTAAGTTTATAAAATAAAGAGAGGAGAGATATATGAGATAGTGATGACAAATTAATTATGACCTGCACAATTAATGTAATATGTTAACATAATAAACCACAAAACTTAAATCAGTCTTGGTTCACACTTCCTCGATTAGACTACAAACATAAATCCTGCTAAAACTTAAACATAATAATGGGATCAAACTGTCAAAACTACTTTCAATGTGCCTGGAGTATCACAACAGTGCAACTCTATGGCAGAGTATAAAATCAATACCATTAGCAGATTGGTTCCCTGAATTGCTACCACTCCATAGACTACTACAGATTACATTCTATAAAAAGAGAGGATTATTTAGCCAATGTGAACTAGACAAATTATTGGAGGCATTCTATGAGAGTAACACAAAATCCATTTTTTGGACCAGCAGTGACACAATCAAGGATCGGTTTAAAACTCATTGCTGACTGCTCAATGGACTTATTTTACTTGGTAATGACCAAAAAAAAGGTTATGCCTAAAATGACAACTGATGTCCTACAATAGGGGGTTGTTTGTTTATTTATTTAGTTACAAATTCAAAATAAACAGTATTTGTCAAAAAAGAAAAAAAATAATTTAGCTTTTAAAAAATATTTGAAGCTTACTGTTTTAGACTTCAGCACACATACAGGAGGTCCCTGGGTTACAGATGACCCGACTTATATATGACCCGTACTTAAGAACAGGCTATCAAGGGTTTTTGTCTGAGTTTGTTTTTATGTTCTGTTTGTTTGAATAAGGGGGACACACAATAGTTCCTGTAACTTTTTTTATTATAGTACTGGGGTATTATTATTTGTATTACACTGTATTGTTATTACCACACACAAGCCATTTTAGTATTAGTATTATTATTATTACTCATCAGGGATCGGAGTTGCATACAAATCCGGTTTAAAGACGTTCTCAGGAACGCATCTTGTCCATAACCGGAGTACCACCTGTATTGCTCACCACTTCTATCAGGTGACTATCTAGAGGCACAGTCTTGTAACTAGTCTTAATCGGTTGGCCTGATAACAATGTTTATATGTCTAGTTCCCTGCAGTAGCTATTGCACTGCCATCAATGTAGGACAGTCTTCTGAGCATGTCCTCTTTCATCTATTGGACACCTAAGTGGCTGAAAAGAGTCACATCTATTGTAAGCAACAATCCTAACTTCAATTGTCAGTTTTTGAAAGCTATTTTTTTCACCAAATACTGATTTCCAATTACTAAATAAACAAATGCAATCCTATTGTATGACTGATACAGTGGTCCTTTAATGTTATAAACTCCCAGTCTCTCTTACTAAGCACCATATCCTGTCCAATGCACCCCCGGAGAATAAGAATAAGTGCTACAGGGCAAGAGTGTTTGATCCAGTAAAGATTGCTTCCCGATGGCTACCTACAATTTCCTATGATTTCACCGATCAGCAAACAATTCCACATGCCTCATTTTATGTCAGTTCTCTAAAATATTTTTCATAGAAGAAAAAACTTTATAATGCTGAAAATCTGCTCTTTGAATCCGATTTATTTTATTGTGTATTTCTCTTCACAGTAAAACTAGTGTCTTAAAGAAATAATCAAGGTCTAAACATTTCAATATTTAAGCTGAATGTTTAATTTCACTCACATTTATTACTCACCTGTACAGAGCTCTGAATGGATGGTCACCTGTAGAATATCATTTGGATCAATCTCATCGTCCTCTTCCTTAATAAGGGATAATGTGTCCAGATTCACATCATGGTGATCTGACATGAATAAATAATAAGTAATTAAATATACCTTATCTACTTCAACGTTCTATTAACTGCTTATAAAAAAAATCAAACAGGAGAGACATTAATTTGTCATTTAAAGGACTAAAGGGCATCACTTAACATTCCTAAAATAATAAGAGAATTTATTAGTACAATCATAAATAGGACATTTCTGGATCTTGCCTATATATCAATACAATTTCAGATTATTTGCCAGGTCTTCTGAACTTAGGACTGCTCAATATGCAGACATGATGTCCCTAACTATATTGAACATATTACTAAGAATTATAACATTCAAACTTTATTTAAGATACTATGATACCATAGAGGGGATTAACCTGATATTAAAATAGACAATCAAGAGAAATATAAGTTGAAGCATTGGGGACTAACAATGAACTGTTGTAATGCTAATAACATAACGGATCAATGTGTAGGACCTCTCAATACAAGACTGGTCCATATGCAGAAATGCTGTTCCTTACTACATGGAACACATTAGGGAAAATAATAGACTATGTCACCATAAACGGGATAATGAAAATAACAAACAATCAAGGAAAAATAAACTGTTTAATCCAAATAACATAATGAAACAATGTGTAGGACCTCTGAATACAATATTGCTCCATATTCAGACATGCTGTCCTTTACTATATGGAACATATTACAGAAAAGAAATATAACTTTTATTCATGATAATATAACACAATAGAGCACAAGGGACAAAAGTGGAATTACAGGAACAAACAATAAAAAGAAAAATAAGCTGAATCAATGAACTCTTGTAATCCAAAATAATACAATAAATCAATGTGTAGGACCCAAGAAGTGATCTCCCATGTAAGAAAAAAAATTAATGGTGAGTATCTTATGGTTAAACATATGATAAACATACGAAGGATGTGTATGAAGCTCCATGGAGCATGGTGGGTTACCAGAGACATGTCTTTCTGTCCCAGTCAATGGATAAAGTATCCTTCTGTATTATTCACCTTTGTTAATATTTACAGGAATTTCCTCCTCCTTAATCTGCTGGCGACTCGTCACATTTGTCTCTTCTACTTGATCAAGCTTGGAAAAAATTGATGGTTTCAGTTTTTGGTAGCCTGTACAAAAATACAAGATCTTCTTACTGATATTCATTTTACATGTGTTTATGAAAAGCACAAACGAAGGCTACACTACCATGAAAGCATCAAAAAATAGCATATTTGTAAGAATATAATTACACTAATAAAAAGTAATAATCATTTTTTTTTTTTTTTAACTAAAGACTTCACAAAAACTAATTTACTCTGCAAACACAGATGCTTCTTATAATTTGATTATTGAATCACACGTTTCATAATATACCTGGAGAATGATAAATACAATAATAACAATGGCTAGTATGTTGATATCAAATATATCAAGTACTGAAATACATACTTTTGGTCTAGCCAAAATACGTTAAAGATGATCAATGTTTTAAGAAATCCCTCTCTACTCTCACCCTCTGATATCATGGATAAACTCAGGTTCCCACTAGAAGCAAGTGCTCAAGTCAGATAAGATGGAAACTTTGTATATGCAAGGTCTTCAAAAATTAAGATTTTCTCTAAAACTGAATATGTTCATGGTTTACACGGCTGTTCAATCTAAGCATTTGTGTGCATTTAAGTTTTCTTAAAATACAGTGGTCTTTTAAATTACTTTTTTGGGTGAACATAAAGTGCATGTTATTGCTCCATGTTTGTTAAAATAGGGAGAAAAATTTAAAATGTTCTTCTCCTTTATCAGGATTCTGAGCCTGTAATCAAAAACCAATTAGATGATAATAAATGTCAGATCTCACTCCTCTCAAACATGAAGATATAAAACCCAAACTAGATAGTGTATTAATATATACATTTAAGATTACAAATATTTTAAGTCAAACATCTTAGGGGTTGACAAACCTTGATATAAAGCGTTTAAAGTCTAGGGTAGAGCCAGCCAAATTATTTGTAGGAGCTACAAAATGGTGTATGTACATAGATATCTGTAGAATCACCAAAAGAGTCAACAGCAATTTTGGACAGATATAGTAAAGAATATAACAGCATCTTCCAACAACATAAGAATTACACAAAACATCCATAAATTACTCCTATGGTGCCTCCTTGACTCGTGTATGCTCCACCATTTAAATAATCTTAGAAATAATTTATGCTATAGAGTCTGTTACAAAGTGGGACCGTTTATTAAAACATGGCGAGGTGCAATATGGTCAAGAAGATTTGGAATCACGCTTCAAATCCACTAAAAGATATCATTGCAACCTGACCCATGGGTAGCATTATTAAGTAGACCTATAGAATTATCCTCCAGCGAACTCTTAATACAAATGATGCTGCCTGGTCAAATACTGGAAAGGTAAATCCTGTTATTTCACAAATATTCTGATACAAGTTAGGAGCAAGAAGTAGCATTTTAGGAGCCATGTCTCTCTGCTCCTGAGATCCATCAAGTCCTTCTTTAGGGTAGTGAAAAGGGAGATAATTATAGCTAATTTACCAATCCATGTTTGTCTGTGTGATTATGGTTCTTATGGCTAGTCAAGAGTTAAAGTGATACAGCAAAGGTACCAGTCATTAAAGAAATGAAAAGTACCCTAAAAAACAAATAAAGAGTAAGAGTTATGGATTTAAATTATAAGACAAAAACACTTTTATTAATTATCATTTTAAAATCAATGGACCGGACTGTCAGGATCTGCTTTTTGGGGGTCAGGATGGGACTTCCCTGAAACCCGAACCAACAGCCCTTCAAGGCCTAAACTTTAACACTTTGTGAGGACAAGAAGCAATTTGTGTTTGTTACATCGCTTCATCAGAACTGGATGATGGAAGTGTGCGTTAACAGTTAACAGTGGAGGGAGGCGGAAACAGACAGAAGTCCAGAGGCTTTTTTCTTAAATGCATAATATTGAAATTAACAGCACACCCCTTATAGCTCACTCGTTTAGAACAAAGATGTTGCATCAAAGGATGCAACAATAGCTCTCCAGGAATGTAAACACCCCTCGCACACACAACTTCAACCAATGTATCATGGATGACTCCACGCTCTGAGCTCTCGTTTTCACCTTTTCACAATCTGATACTGGCAGCATATGGACTCATATAGGCTGTGCTAGTTTATTTGCAATGTTTTGGGATTTATATTAGGACTTACGTCTACCTTTTGAGGCAAAGCCTTTGGAGATATATTCCAGCTAGGGGGTACCCAATTGTGGGTCACAGTAAATGATTTAGCAGCTCCTTTATAGAGTATATGTGGATAAGCACAGAACATATTGCTTCCCAAAATTGGAGGCTTTAAAATTCCCCAATTTCGGTGTCAGGTAATTTTTTATTTGTTTCTAGTTAGCTGAAGCTGTCTTACTTAAAAACAGCTAATTTAATAAAAATGATAACCAGTACAACATTGGATTACCAATAACCTAATCAAAGAGACTTTGTTGTATGGATTCCCTTTCCTATTTTTCTTTCATTGGATAATTGTATTTAAATTTGACTGACTCGTGGATTTTATAAGGAAAATTAATAAAGTGTTTTCGTTTTAAAATTCGAATCCAAAACACTTGTTTATTTATAATAATGTAGGGTATTAATCACCTAGTGATGGAGGTACCACTGAATCAAATAATATTGAACATAAATAAAAATTGTGTGTTGTTAATTTTTCCATTACAAAAGAAAAATAAAGAAAACATTTTTGTATGGAAATTGTGGCTTATTTACAGTTTTTGCATTAAAATAATAAAAAAATAAAAAAAATCACCAATTCTTACCACAAACAAAACATTACTATCTGTATTAAACTGCAATCCCAATTTATAGAATGCTCTATTGTTGTGTCATCGGGGATGAAGATTCTATTGTTAGATGCACTTCCATTTAATTCTATTGTAGGTATGTTCAAATTAGGGAAAATAAGCAAATGTTTCTCTCTAGTAAAACAACTGTAATTTGTTTGTTTACATTCAATTTTTTTCCCTAATATCAAGTCCTTTTTTCCCCAAAAATAAAAATATTGACCTTTTTCAATTAATTTACCTGAACCTCCGTTTCCTGACATTTCCACAGTCCTCACAGACTGGTGATCCTCGTCCATCGTCTCTTTGTGACCACCTATTTCACACTGAAAAAACAGAGGAACAGTTAGGTCTCAATAATTTCAGTAGATTAAAGTTTTAAGACCAAGATTATTTTTCCAACCGTCATAAGAAATTATTTTTTCACTCTATATACACACACATATAATCACATCACTATGTAAATGTATACACACGGCCCTCTGGCACTTTATACTATATACAGATACACATCACTATGTATTATATGTATACACACAGACCTCCTTTACTACATACTATATACAGATACACATCACTATGTATTACATGTATACACACAGCCCTCCTGCTCTATATACAGATGCACATCACTTTGTATTACATGTATACACACAGCCCTCCTGCACTATATACAGATACACATCACTATGTATTACATGTATACACACAGCCCTCCTGTACTATATACAGATACACATCACTATTTATTACATGTATACACACAGCCCTCCTGCTCTATATACAGATACACATGACTATGTATTACATGTATACACACAGCCCTCCTGCTCTATATACAGATACCCATCACTATGTATTACACGTATACACACAGCCCTCCTGCACTATATACTATATACAGTTACACAACACTATGTATTACATGTATACACATAGCCCTCCTGCGCTATATACTATATACAGATACACATCACTTTGTATTACATGTACACACAACCCTCCTGCTCTATATACAGATACACATCACTTTATATTACATGTACACACAGCCCTCCTGCTATATATACTACATACAGATACACATCACTATGTATTACATGTATACAAACAGCCCTCCTGCACAATATACTATATACAGATACACAACACTATGTATTACATGTATACACATAGCCCTCCTGCGCTATATACTATATACAGATACACATCACTTTGTATTACATGTATACACAACCCTCCTGCTCTATATACAGATACACATCACTTTGTATTACATGTACACACAGCCCTCCTGCACTATATACTATATACAGATACACATCACTACGTATTACATGTATACACACAGCCCTCCTGCACTATATACTATATACAGATACACATCACTAGGTATTACATGTACACACAGCCCTCCTGCTATATATACTATATATAGATACACATCACTATGTATTACATGTATACACACAGCCCTCATGCACTATATACTATATACAGATACACATCACTATGTATTACACGTATACACACAGCCCTCCTGCAATATATACTAGATACAGATACACATCACTATATATTATACAGTTGCAAGCAAAAGTATGTGAACCCTTTGGAATGATATGGATTTCTGCACAAATTGGTCATAAAATGTGATCTGATCTTCATCTAAGTTTTAACAATAGACAATCACACTCTGCTTAAACTAATAACACACAAAGAATTAAATGTTACCATGTTGTTATTGAACACACCATGTAAACATTCACAGTGCAGGTGGAAAAAGTATGTGAACCCCTAGACTAATGACATCTCCAAAAGTTAATTGGAGTGAGGTGTCAGCCAACTGGAGTCCAATCAATGAGATGAGATTGGAGGTGTTGGTTACAGCTGCCCTGTCCTATAAAAAAACACACACCAGTTCTGGGTTTGCTTTTCACAAGAAGCATTGCCTGATGTAAATGATGCCTCACACAAAAGAGCTCTCAGAAGACCTACGATTAAGAATTGTTGACTTGCATAAAGCTGGAAAGGGTTATAAAAGTATCTCCAAAAGCCTTGCTGTTCATCAGTCCACGGTAAGACAAATTGTCTATAAATGGAGAAAGTTCAGCACTGCTGCTACTCTCCCTAGGAGTGGCCGTCCTGTAAAGATGACTGCAAGAGCACAGCACAGACTGCTCAATGAGGTGAAGAAGAATCCTAGAGTGTCAGCTAAAGACTTACAAAAGTCTCTGGCATATGCTAACATCCCTGCTAGCGAATCTACGATATGTAAAACACTAAACATGGATTTCATGGGAGGATACCACAGAGGAAGCCACTGCTATCCAAGCAAAACATTGCTGCACGTTTACAGTTTGCACAAGAGCACCTGGATTTTCCACAGCAGTACTGGCAAAATATTCTGTGGACAGATGAAACTAAAGTTGAGTTGTTTGGAAGAAACACACAACACTATGTGTGGAGAAAAAGAGGCACAGCACACCAACATCAAAACCTCATCCCAACTGTGAAGTACGGTGGTGGGGGCATCATGGTTTGGGGCTGCTTTGCTGCGTCAGGGCCTGGACGGATTGCTATCATCGAAGGAAAAATGAATTCCCAAGTTTATGAAGACATTTTGCAGGAGAACTTAAGGCCATCTGTCCACCAGCTGAAGCTCAACAGAAGATGGGTGTTACAACAGGACAACGACCCAAAGCATAGTAGTAAATCAACAACAGAATGGGTTAAACAGAAGAAAATACGCCTTCTGAAGTGGCCCAGTCAGAGTCCTGACCTCAACCCGATTGAGATGTTGTGGCATGACCTCAAGAAAGCGATTCACACCAGACATCCCAAGAATATTGCTGAACTGAAACAGTTCTGTAAAGAGAAATGGTCAAGAATTACTCCTGACCGTTGTGCACATCTGATCTGCAACTACAGGAAACGTTTGGTTGTAGTTTTTGCTGCCAAAGGAGGTTCAACCAGATATTAAATTCAAGGGTTCACATACTTTTTCCACCTGCACTGTGAATGTTTACATGGTGTGTTGAATAAAAACATGGCAACATTTAATACTTTGTGTGTTATTTGTTTAAACAGACTGTGATTGTCTATTGTTGTGACTTAGATGAAGATCAGATCACATTTTTGACCAATTTGTGCAGAAATCCATATCATTCCAAAGGGTTCACATACTTTTGCTTGCAACTGTATGTATACAGACAGCCCTCCAGCTCTATATACTATATACAGATACACATCACTATGTATTACATGTTTGCACACAGCCCTCCTGTACTATATACTATATACAGATATATACAGATACATATTACATGTATACACACAGCCCTCCTGCTTTATATACTGTATACAGATATACATGACTATGTATTACATGTATACACACACCCCTCCTGCTTTATATTCTACATACAGATATACATCACTATGTAGTACATGTATACACACAGTCCTCCTGCTATATATACTATATACAGATACACATCACTATGTATTACATGTATACACACAGCCCTCCTGCACTATATACAGATACACATGGCTATGTATTACATGTATACACACAGCCCTCCTGCTCTATATACTATATACAGATACACATAACTATGTATTACATGTATACACACAGCCCTCCTGCACTAAATACAGATACACATGACTATGTATTACATGTATACACACAGCCCTCCTGCACTATATACAATATACAGGTACACATCACTATTTATTACATGTATACACAGAGCCCTCCAACTCTATATACTATATACAGTTACACATCACTATGTATTACATTGTTCTAAAATGGCGGCTAATGTGTGGTATACGGCTGTAGCTGATTCTATGTCGTCCGACTTTTTCGGAATATCCTTAATTGTTTGGTGGTGTTTTGCGTGTTTACGGTCCTTTAGCCTTGTTTTTGTTTTGTTCGGCGGCCATTTTTTCTCTCGCTTAGGTGATTTTCGAGTGTCTAAACTCCGAAATTTGTACTTAAATGGAAGTGTAACTTTACTTGCAGAGGTCCTCGGTGCCCCCCCCCTTGCTGTGGGTAAGCTTTTTATGTGTTTGTTGTTTGTATCTTTTGTGTTTGTAATGTTTTTTGGGTCGAGCGGGTTGCGTCCTTGTTTTTTAATCTCGTAGGTGTTTTTCGGCAAATACGTAGGTGTTTGGTGGTGTTTTGCGTCTTTAGACTGCTGTAGCCTCGTTTTCGTTTTTTTCAGCTGCCATTTTTTCTCTCGCTTAGAGAATTTTTCAGTATCTATACTCTTTTATTTTGAGTTAAATTGAGGTGTAACTTTAGTCCTGGATGACCCCTCTTCCTGTAAGTAAGCTTTTTATGTATTTGTTGTGTGTCTTTGTTGTATTTTTCATGTTTTGATGTGCGCGTGTTGCGGACATTTTTTGCGAGGTAGTAATGGGTCGTAACGTGTCTCGTATTTTCCTTGTATACACACAACCCTCCTGCACTATATACTATATACAGATACACATCACTATGTATTGCACGTATACACACAGCCCTCCTGCTCTATATACCGATACACATCACTATGTATTCAGTGTACACACAGCCCTCCTGCACTATATACTATATACAGATACACATCACTATGTATTACATGTATACACACAGCCCTCCGGCACACTATACTATATACAGATACACATCACTATGTATTACATCTATACACACAGCCCTCCTGCACTATATACTATATACAGATACACATCACTATGTATTACATGTATACACACAGACCTCCTACACTATATACTATACACAGATACACATCACTATGTATTAGATGTAGACACGCAGCCCTCCTGAACTATATACTATATACAGATACACATCACTGTGTATTACATGTACACTGTGTATTAAATGTATACCCACAGCCCTCCTGCACTATATACTATATACAGATACACATCACTATGTATTACATGTATACACACAGCCCTCCTACACTATATACTATATACAGATACAAATCACTATGTATTATATGTATACACACAGTACTCCCGCTGTATATACAGATACACATCACTATGTATTACATGTATACACACAGCTCTCCTTCACTATACACTATATACAGATACACATCACTATGTATAACATGTATACACAGAGCCCTCTGGCACTATATACTATATACACATCACTATGTATAACATGTATACACACAGCCCTCCCGCACTATATACTATACACAGATAAACATCACTATGTATAACATGTATACACATAGCCTCCCGGCACTATATACTATATACAGATACACATCACTGTGTATTACATGTATACACACAGCTCTCCTGCGCCACATACTATACACAGATAAACATCACTATGTATAACATGTATACACATAGCCTCCCGGCACTATATACTATATACAGATACACATCACTGTGTATTACATGTATACACACAGCTCTCCTGCGCCACATACTATATACAGATAAACATCACTATGTATAACATGTATACACACAGCCCTCCCGCACTATATACAGTAACACATCACTATGTATTACTTATATACATACTGCCTTCCTGCTCTATATACTATATACAGATACACATCACTATGTATTACATGTATAAACACAACCCCCCTGCTCTCTATACTATATACAGATACACATCACTATGTATTACATGTATACACACAGCCCTCCTGCACTATATACTATATACAGATACACATGACTATGTATTACATGTATAAACACAACCCCCCTGCTCTCTATACTATATACAGATACACATCACTATGTATTACATGTATACACACAGCCCTCCTGCTCTATATACTATATACAGATACACATCACTATGTATTACATGTATACTGTAGCGGAACCCATCCCTGTTTTACCCTGTTTTATGATTATTTAATTCTTGGTTAAAATATGATCCTACAATATGTATGCTGGTTTATGCTCTGCAGAATATTAGCCAGACTTTTGCAGACCTAGGCTAATAGATAATCCTATTACAGAGATTCAAGAGATAAGAAAGTTGTAAAGGATCCTTGCATTTTCCAAAGTGTTTTCATTCTCTGATAAGAACAAAGAAGTGTAATTGAATCAATGTCTGATTGTATCAAAGTTGCCAGGGAGGTGCGACCCCCCTATTGTTCTCTTTATGTGTATTGTGTGTAGCCAAATATGGGCATGTGTATTGCCTGTGGCCAAAGAGATGTATATATAGTTCTGCAATAACAAAATAAAGTCAGTATTCATTTGACTCCCAAATTGTGTGTCGTACAATATGGGAGGTCGGGGATGGTGAAACTGTAGTGCCTTGTGGGTATTTTATCGTATACCAGCGGAGATTTTGGACTGCGTGTTCCTGCTCCGTTACATTTGGTGGCAGTGGTGGGATTGTTCCCACGGTCAGAAGGACAGCTACAGGAGACACCATTCCGTGGAGTACAAATTGAGGGCAACGCTAGTATCCGTACAGCGCCCCTGGCTACAGCAGGATGGAACCGGCTAGTTTTCGGACAGCGTTCCATGATGAGGATGAGAAGGAGGCCGCAGACTACAGGGAAACAGACAGAAAGGAACTCTGGTATGATGCCCTGGAAGATGCCCAATGGCGGCGAGGTGAGAGTCTCCCCAGTGATGAGCAGCGGCTACAGAAGCGTGTGGCGATGCGGATGTATCTATTGGGAGAGCAGCCCCTGGATGAGTGGGTGACAAGACTAGAGACCCTGGTATGGCGAGAGATCTGGCTAGACAACGCATACCAGGCCCTCTGGTGGCATACCGTTCGACTTACCCCCTGGACGGCTGAACACGACTTACCGGAGGGGGATGATTATGATGGCCCGGGTTTATTATGGGATGCCTTGGAGGACGATATTGATCTTGGCAGCACGGAGGGGTCTAGGTTTTGGGACATCTACGACTACCGGATGGGCATGTATGTCTGGGATGATGAAGGCGAGGTGAGCAAAGACATGACCCACCTGGTAACGAGACAGTGGGAGCTGGAGCAGGACTACCAACACCTGCTCAGCCTTGTGCAGCCCCAACCTACTCGACAAGCAGAACCAGACTTCATTGACTGGTCCTGGGATGACCTCCAGATGGCAGGTAGAGATGGGACCGAGGTCTCTCTACCGGCCCTACAGGAGGCAGAAGGTGTCGTCCTTCCCCCCCAGCGGCAGTGTGAACCCCAGGGGGCAGAAGGTGTTGTCCTTTCCCCCCAGCGGCAGTGTGAACCCCAGGGGGCAGAAGGTGTCGTCCTTCCCCCTCAGCGGCAGTGTGAACCCCAGGGGGCAGAAGGTGTCGTCCTTTCCCCCCAGCGGCAGTGTGAACCCCAGGGGGCAGAAGGTGTCGTCCTTCCCCCTCAGCGGCAGTGTGAACCCCAGGGGGCAGAAGGTGTCGTCCTTTCCCCCCAGCGGCAGTGTGAACCCCAGGGGGCAGAAGGAGTCGTCCTTCCCCCTCAGCGGCAGTGTGAACCCCAGGGGGCAGAAGGTGTCGTCCTTTCCCCCCAGCGGCAGTGTGAACCCCAGGGGGCAGAAGGTGTCGTCCTTCCCCCTCAGCGGCAGTGTGAACCCCAGGGGGCAGAAGGTGTCGTCCTTTCTCCCCAGCGGCAGTGTGAACCCCAGGGGGCAGAAGGTGTCGTCCTTCCCCCCCAGCGGCAGTGTGAACCCCAGGGGGCAGAAGGTGTCGTCCTTTCCCCCCAGCGGCAGTGTGAACCCCAGGGGGCAGAAGGTGTCGTCCTTCCCCCCCAGCGGCAGTGTGAACCCCAGGGGGCAGAAGGTGTCGTCCTTTCCCCCCAGCGGCAGTGTGAACCCCAGGGGGCAGAAGGTGTCGTCCTTCCCCCTCAGCGGCAGTGTGAACCCCAGGGGGCAGAAGGTGTCGTCCTTTCCCCCCAGCGGCAGTGTGAACCCCAGGGGGCAGAAGGTGTCGTCCTTTCCCCCCCAGCGGCAGTGTGAACCCCAGGGGGCAGAAGGTGTCGTCCTTCCCCCCCAGCGGCAGTGTGTACCCCAGGGAGCAGAAGGTGTCGACCTTCCTCCACAGCGGCAGTGGGTACCCCAGGGGGCCAAAGGTGTCGTCCTTCCCCCTCAGCGGCAGTGTGAAACACAGGGGGCAGAAGGTGTCATCCTTCCCCCCCAGCAACAGTTTACCCTAACCAGGGGAGACACCAATCTCCCAGACGGCGCAGATGGGACCGTGGTCTCTGCGCCCACAGCTTGTCCAGATCCCCAACTACCGTCACTGGGACAACCGGAGGAGGGGGTAAGTACAAACTCCCCTCCCCAGCTAACTTCTAATGTGGCCCCAGGGTTAACAGAGGAAATGTTAACCCCCACTGACCCCCACGTTTCCCTGGCTACTGAGCCGGAATATATCCCAAGTACCCCAGCAGAAGAGCTGACAGCGCGGCAGAGTGCAGTCGGCCTCTGCCCTCCCTTTGTCCCTGGTACAGAGCAGGAGGTCCTGCAGGTTATACCAGCAGAAGAGCTGGCATCAGGGCAGAGTGCCACTGGCCTCTGCCCCTCAAGTCCCCTCAGCGTGTTGCACCATCACCCCAGCGAAATATCCAGGTACCTGGTTAGACTTCCCCCCAAAGGAGAGATGTGTGACGAAGTGCCCTTCGCCACCTTGGCTTGGAGAGGACTGTTTGCCAGCCTCCTGCCCTGCGACTATGGCCCTGGTACATATTGCCCTTTGGAACCAGTGTTCGGCCATACCAGAGTGTAAGTCACTCATTCTGGCCCTTTACATACAAGGGGGGTCATTCTGTACTTGCCCTGTGTGAACCATGATACCCCAGATAACTGTGCCATGAAGCCCATTCATATAATGAAAGACTATGGGAAAGACTTTAGCTACATGGCAATTGAACTGTGTGAAGAGGATCTGAGCGCTATTCGGTGGTTTTGTGCGCTCAGATCCCAGCTATCTGGGGATATGGGAAATGTGAGTAAATGTGAATTGCAGTAATGCTGATGGGTTGTCAAACTAGAGAATTGACCAACAAATACTTTTGTCCGGACATCCCCAGGCCGATCCGTTGGGATCAGACCGTGTATGCCGGCTTATGGTCACGGGGGAGGTGTGTAGCGGAACCCATCCCTGTTTTACCCTGTTTTATGATTATTTAATTCTTGGTTAAAATATGATCCTACAATATGTATGCTGGTTTATGCTCTGCAGAATATTAGCCAGACTTTTGCAGACCTAGGCTAATAGATAATCCTATTACAGAGATTCAAGAGATAAGAAAGTTGTAAAGGATCCTTGCATTTTCCAAAGTGTTTTCATTCTCTGATAAGAACAAAGAAGTGTAATTGAATCAATGTCTGATTGTATCAAAGTTGCCAGGGAGGTGCGACCCCCCTATTGTTCTCTTTATGTGTATTGTGTGTAGCCAAATATGGGCATGTGTATTGCCTGTGGCCAAAGAGATGTATATATAGTTCTGCAATAACAAAATAAAGTCAGTATTCATTTGACTCCCAAATTGTGTGTCGTCCAATATGGGAGGTCGGGGATGGTGAAACTGTAGTGCCTCGTGGGTATTTTATCGTATACCAGCGGAGATTTTGGACTGCGTGTTCCTGCTCCGTTACATATACATACAGCCCTCCTGCACTATATACTATATACAGATACACATCACTATGCATTACATGTATACATACAGCCCTCCTGCACTATATACTATATACAGATACACATCACTATGTATTACATGTATACACACAGCTCTCCTGCACCACATACTATATACAGATAAACATCACTATGTATACAAACAGCCCTCCTGTACAATGTACTATATATAGATACACATCACTATGTATTACATGTATACACACAGCCCTCCTGCACTATATACTATATACAGATACACATCACTATGTATTACATGTATACACACATCCCTCCTGCACTACATACCATATACAGATGCACATCACTATGTATTACATGTATACACACAGCCCTCCTGCACTATATACATACACATCACTATGTATTACATGTATACACACAGCCCTCCTGCACTATATACATACACATCACTATGTATTACATGTATATACACACAGCCCTCCTGTACAATATACTATATACAGATACACATCACTATGTATTACATGTATACACACATCCCTCCTGCACTACATACCATATACAGATGCACATCACTATGTATTACATGTATACACACAGCCCTCCTGCACTATATACATACACATCACTATGTATTACATGTATACACACAGCCCTCCTGCACTATATACATACACATCACTATGTATTACATGTATACACACAGCCCTCCTGCTCTATATACAGATACACATGACTATGTATTACATGTATACACACAGCCTTCCTGCACTATATACAGATAAACATAACTATGTATTACATGCATACACACAGCCCTACTGCACTATATACTATATACAGATACACATCACTATGTATTACATGTATACACACAGCCCTCCTGCTGTATATACAGATAAACATCACTATGTATAACATGTATACACACAGCCCTCCTGCTCTATATACAGATAAACATCAAACTGTATTACATGTATACACACAGCCCTCCTGCACTATATACAGATGCACATCACTATGTATTACATGTATACACACAGCCCTCCTGTACAATATACTATATACAGATACACATCACTATGTATTACATGTATACACACAGCCCTCCTGCTCTATATACAGATGCACATCACTATGTATTACATATATATACACTGCCCTCCTGCACTACATACTATATACAGATACACATCACTATGTATTACATGTATACACACAACCCTCCTGCTCTATATACAGATACACATCACTATGTATTACATATATATACACTGCCCTCCTGCACTACATACCATATACAGATACACATCACTATGTATTACATGTATATACACAGCCCCCCAGCACTATATACTATATACAGATACACATCACTATGTATTACATGTATACACACAGCCCTCCTGCTCTATATACAGATGCACATCACTATGTATTACATGTATACACACAGCCCTCCTGTACAATATACTATATACAGATACACATCACTATGTATTACATGTATACACACAGCCCTCCTGCTCTATATACAGATGCACATCACTATGTATTACATATATATACACTGCCCTCCTGCACTACATACCATATACAGATACACATCACTATGTATTACATGTATACACACAGCCCTCCTGCTCTATATACAGATGCACATCACTATGTATTACATGTATACACACAGCCCTCCTGTACAATATACTATATACAGATACACATCACTATGTATTACATGTATACACACAGCCCTCCTGCACTCTATACTGATACACATCACTATGTATTACATGTATACACAGAGCCCTACTGCACTATATACTATATAGATACCCATCACTATGTATTACATGTATACATACTGCCTTCCTGCTCTATATACTATATACAGATACACATCAATATGTATTACATGTATATACACAGCTCTCCTGCACTATATACAGATACACATCACTATGTATTACATGTATACACTAAGCCCTCCTGCTCTATATACAGATGCACATCACTATGTATTACATGTATACACACAGCCCTCTCCCTCTATATACTATATACAGATACACATCACTATGTATTACATGTATACACACAGCCCTCCTGCACTATATACTATATACAGATACACATCACTATGTATTGCATGTATACACACAGCCCTCCTGCACTATATACAGATACACATGACTATGTATTACATGTATACACACAGCCCTCCTGCTCTATATACAGATACCCATCACTATGTATTACATGTATACACACAGCCCTCCTGCACTATATACTATATAAATATACACATCACTATGGATTACATGTATAGACACAGCCCTCCTGCTCTATATACTATATACAGATACACATCACTATGTATTACATGTATACACACAGCCCTCCTGCTCTATATACTATATACAGATACACATCACTATGTATTACATGGATATACACAGTACCTCCTGCACTATATAGTATATACAGATACACATCACTATGTATTACATGTATACACACAGCCCTCCTGCACTATATACTATATACAGATACACATCACTATGTATTACATGGATATACACAGTACCTCCTGCACTATATAGTATATACAGATACACATCACTATGTATTACATGTATACGCACAGCTCTCCTGCTCTATATACTATATACAGATACACATCACTATGTATTACATGTATACACACAGCCCTCCTGCACTATATACTAAATAAATATACACATCACTATGAATTACATGTATACACACAGCCCTCCTGTTCTATATACTATATACAGATACACATCACTATGTATTACATGTACACACACAGCTCTCCTGCTCTATATACAAATACACATCACTATGTATACACATCACTCCTGCACTATATACTATGTACTATATACAGATACACATCACTATGTATTACATGTATACACACAGCCCTTCTGCACTATATACTATATACGGTACACATCACTATGTATTACATGTACACACACAGCTCTCCTGCTCTATATACAAATACACATCACTATGTATACACATCACTCCTGCACTATATACTATGTACTATATACAGATACACATCACTATGTATTACATGTATACACACAGCCCTTCTGCACTATATCCTATACACAGATACACATCACTATGTATTACATGTATACACACACCTCTCCTGCACGATATACTATATACAGCTACACATCAATATATATTACATGTATACACACAGCCGTCCTGCTCTATATACTATATACAGATATACATCATTGTGTATTACATGTATACACGCAGCCCTCCTGCTCTATATACAGATACACATCTCTATGTATTACATGTATACACACAGCCCTCCTGCACTATATACTATATACAGATACACATCACTATGTATTACATGTATACACACAGCCCTCCTGCTATATATACAGATACACATCACTATGTATTACATGTATACACACAGCCCTCCTGCACTATATACTATATACAGATACATATCACTATGTATTATATGTATACACACAGCCCTCCTGTACAATATACTATATACAGATACACATCACTATGTATTACATGTATACACACAGCCCTCCTGCTCTATATACTATATACAGATACACATCACTATGGATTACATGTATACAAACAGCCTTCCTATACTATATACAGATACTCATCACTATGTATTACATGTATACAAACAGCCCTCCTGCACTATATACTTTATATAGATACACATCACTATGTATTACATGTATACACACAGTCCTCCTACTCTATATACAGATACACATCACTATGTATTACATGTATACACACAGCCCTCCTGTACAATATACTATATACAGATACACATCACTATGTATTACATGTATACACACAGTCCTCCTACTCTATATACAGATACACATCACTATGTATTACATGTATACACACAGCCCTCCTGCACTATATACTATATACAGATACACATCACTATGTATTGCATGTATACACACAGCACTCCTGCTCTATATACTATATACAGATACACATCACTATGTATTACATGTATACACAGCCCTCCTACTCTATATACTATATACAGATACACAACACTATATATTACACACAGCTCTCCCGCTCTATATAGATACAGTGCCTTGCAAAAACATTCACTCTCTCTCCACACTCTCTCTCTCATCTATCACTCCTCTCTCTACCTCTACCTTTTCTCTTTCTCCATACCTCCATCTCTCTCTCACTAACAAAGGATTTTCTCCTTCTACATTAGTATTATCAAATTTAGATATTTACTGGTAGTATTATTATTCAACTCATACGTTATAATTTGTTAGACATAGAGATAACTGCGACTACATTACCTACCTATATAATTCATTTGAATATCAAGTACCTGAGAATGCAGATAAACATAAATATCAAATTTGTGTCGCCATCTTGAAACAGGAAGTGAAGGAGGAGGGAGTAAGTTTTTCCTACTACAAGTCCCAGAACACCCTGCAGGACAATGCAGTAGCCAATCAGCATAGTAAACTGCCGGTCATCGTATGTAATCCGGTTTCCATGGTGACACTGCGCATATAATGTACCTCACCCTCCGAAGATGCAACTGTAACAAAAGGATTGAGCAATGTGAGACTCAGTCCTCTCCTGTTTGAAATTATATAATAGTCGTATTTTTTGCAGCAATACGTGAATCGTGCATTGCACCTACTTTCTGAGATGTCTCTCTGTAAATGCCAAGAACAAACATGGCGCTTTAAAACACCCGTTTCATGGACGCCTAGCGTCCTTACGTCATATAATAGTGTTCACAATTGGAACCATGTGACACGGAAGTAGAATCTAAACAAAGAGAAGTGAGCCAGGAGCAGGCACTGGTGCTGTGAGTTTATACTGGGGAGTTGTCTGTCTGTTTGTATGTCTACTAGGTTTTCTGTCTATCTACTAGATCTGTCTATGTATATACTAGATCTATATGTCTGTATATTATTATCTATATGTATGTATGTATAATATCTATCTATTGATATGTCTCTTTCTGTCTGTCTCCTAATATATATATATATATATATATATATATATATATATATATATATATATATATATATCCTATCTATCTATATACTCGATCTATATATCTATATATTACTATCTATTTGTATGTATGTATAATATCTATCTATCGATATGTCTCTGTCTGTCTCCTATATATATATATATATATATATATATATATATATATATATATATATATCCTATCTATCTATTTAGTGGAGTAGCCAGTATAATAACCAGTCCAGTATAAAATTATGCCTCTATTATATGTGTATTTTATAAGGGGAAACAATATCTCCAAAATCAGCTGATAATAAGCATATATAATAAGCAAGGGGCAGGGTATAACATATGAATTATATTAATAATATTTAAATATATATATGTCAAGGTGATGGGGTTTCGCTTCATACTGGACGTGTTCTTGTTTGATTGCTCCAACTGGTCCCTTTCTATCCAAACTAGACGCAGCCTTCAGATGTGACGTGACTTCATTGGTCTTTATATGCCTTTATATTGTGGCACTGAGCTGAAAACTGGAAGCCAAGTCTCATCACATAACCTGTAATTATTTTAATAAATGCACAGGTCTTGTACATTTCAAAGCATAACATGCACTTTATCAGTTGCCTAATCCAGATATTTTTCTCTTTCTTGTAGATCTGAAGTCAGCATCTGATAAAATTGCTGATGATGACCAAGGATAAGAAGATGTCTGAGAGGATCCTGGACCACATCCTTGAAATCCTTATTCTGCTGACCGGAGAGGTGAGGCATGCTGGGTATGTTACTATCTGCATATTGTCCTTTCAATAGAATGACACAGACTCTTATTATCTCACTTTTTGTTCTAGGTCTCAGCATTGCAGCCTCTAATTAATTCACTGACAGTGATTGCGATCAACCAGGATACACAGAAATCAAAGATCTTGAATCGCACCCTGGAGATCATCTACCTGCTGACTGGAGAGGTGAATAATGTCACAATCTCTGTACTATTATATGCTTGACTATATGCAAGAAGAGATTACATGACACACAGGCCATATGGAAACCTGAATGAGCAGAAAGAAAATGTCAGAGGCTCAAATAGTGAATATGTATTTGTTTAGGATCAGAGGGGACTGTACTATCAAATGGTTTACATTAGCACAGAGGCAAGCCCTTGTGTTTGTTGCATTGGGTCCAGGAGGAGAGTGAGATGGGGCAGCAGATATAATAGAAGTGTTCTTTTTATCTGTATTATATATCAGGACTGCATTATCTTTAGTGTTTGTATCAGACCATATTATGTGAACAGAACATAGTCTGTGTTTGGAGTTGTGCTTCTCAGACAATATAGTGGTTTCAGCTTGTAAGGAATGTCTGCAACAATATGATAGACATGGACTTGAAGGAATATGACATTCATTATTTATTTACACTTCTGTCTGACGTGTCTCTCTCTCATCTTATAGGAATACACCATTGTGAAGAAGAATTCCCCCCACATTCACCATCTGACTGGAGAGGTGAGCACTGCTGGACAATATACATTGGTTCCTATTCTTGTCAATGATGACCTAATCATATCTCCTTATGTATTTCAGAGTGATCTAGATGGACACAAAGAGCTGATGCATGACAAGTACCAGACTCTCAAGACTCCCGGGATCCCAGCAAATATGGGCTCAGGTAACCTCATAGAAGTAATTAATCCCAAACCAGGTTTAATATATTAAAGGACCACTGTACTTCAAGGAAAAAGGCACATGCTCGTGGCATGTAGCAAAATAACAACATTAGCGGCTTTGCAAGCCTTGGACTTAAAAAAATTAAGAGTAAAGGAATTAATTGTGTGTTTGATAATCACTTCCTGAGAGCTGGGTCATGCATGTGTGTCTTTATCTATTCATGAAGGAAGAGAGAAGGGGGGGAGAAGGCAACAGGGAGAAAACAAAATGTTTTATTGGATAATTGGATTTGACTAAAATTAGCACTAACTCCTTTTACCTCACATGCCAAGAAGTAGACTGCTTGCATCAGGAAATGCAAACTTTGCTCTACAGAATGTAAGTGCCCCTTTCTCTCACACAAACCATTTCCACCAATAAATTATGGATGCTTCCAGTGTCCAGTAGAGGCATCAGTATTTCCAATTAAAAATTGGCTCCTGGCTTTGCTTTTGCTTAATTATTTTGTTTTCAGACTTTGTTTTCAAACCTATTTATATATTTTTTTTATTGTATCGGACATCACAGGCTCATTTCTGGAGTCAGCCCTTAAAATATATATAGCACGAATACACCTGTCATGTTATTTGAACTTATATATCTGTTATGGCATTATATGTAATGAGTAAGTCTTTATTGAAATTAACAGGATTTAAGGATGAAAATATAGACCCTGCTAGTGAGGAAGACGAGGATGAGATGGATGATAAGGACATTCTGCAGGTGACCATCCAATCAGAGCTCTGTGGAGGTGAGTTAAAAACATAATAATAATTGTATTATATGCAAAGAGAATTAGAACATATTTTTCTTTATTTCTGAATAGTAAAGTATTGAGTTCTTTTTTAAAAGGACAAACTATTAATAATCTTTGTGTATATAATCTTACTCTTCCATTTTGATGAAATATTAAAATGTATGTGGGGATTTTTAAAGATGCATTAATGTGTTTGTTTAACCAAATTAAAGGGAGCTCAGTCAGAGAACAAACCAACCTTAATAGTCCCCCATATTTGTTGAGGTGACCAGGTTCATCACTGAGTTTTTACTCCCTGTATGGTAATACATACCTACCGTGGGCACAACACAGTGTACACAACATAATATTACAATCAAGGACATTATAGCCTGTTATGTGGAAAATGATGGTACTTTATAAATAAGGATTAGTGGCAAAGCAACCGTCTCCTTGTGGTCAATGCCCTGTTTTCTGGCTCTTTTGATGGAGAAACGCTGGAGGCCATTAAATGCTTTCCAAAACTTTTAATACTTTTTCTGCAGTTAAGAAAATAATTAAAACAATAAATAAATAGGCCTAGCTCTTTTAGAGCACTACCTACCTCTCTGAGCAGTTTCCTAACTATCACTATCCACTCCCAACTAAGTCTAAGAGGGACCCCAATAAACTGTATATTTAGAGTACTGGCTTGCTCCTGCTCTGTGGCCTTTTCTTGACAGTTTCCGCACTTTAGACTCTCTGGATTTTGTATTTAGTTTCAGATCCTGGCGCTCCAGTAGAATTTCAGCAGCCCCTCTTAGTAACTCTCCCTGTCTCTACTGCAACACTTCCCCTCTAGGCTACAACTAATATTTCACAGACTGCCCCAGCCTGTTCACTACCGCAGCCACATTGTGATGTAATAGAGCCTTTTTAACACCTACAAGACTGGATTAGGCAAATGCCTCTATCCAGCCTCAGGCTCACATATCTGCCCTCCAGGACTCACCCATACATCTGCACGACTTTGTCACAATATATATATATATATATATATAATCAGTCTTGCATTGATGCAAAATGACTACATTTTTTATCTACCTTTGAGAATCTCTCATCTGATTTCTTTAAGCACAGACACCAGATTTATATTTAGTATTGGCCTGGGGTCATTTTGAATTTATATGTATTTGTGCAGGACCTTCCAATGTTAAGCATTCCGCTGAATCCAGACTTGAGCAAGAAGAGATGACGATAAGGGATCACCCGCAGGTTAAGGAGGAGGAACTTCCTGTAAAAATCAGTGATGGTGAGTGTGTGTATGTTTGTGTGTGAGAGAGTCTCCTGGTGAGTGTGAAAACCCCTCAATGATGTCACCGCCTCACCCCCATGATTTATTCTCAGGCCCGCCCCTTGATGATAATATATATATATATATATATATATATATATATAAAAAATTAAATTTGTTATTTACTAAATACAATAATACTGCAATAGGAGACTCCATTTATTTTCTGCTGATCTACTTCCATATGTGAGACGAGCCTTCGAAAGCCAAACAAATTTCATGTGCTATTTGTAAATACTGTAGGCAGTACAAAGCACCTGTGTTGTATTGGATTTTTATGTAGACAAATAATTGAGACATATATATATATATATATATAATTTGGTATTATATATAATATGGAGTGAATCTCTGAAATATAAAATATGTAATGATTCATTGGACAAACAGGGCTTCATCATGAAACTCTGTACCCTGTATCAATTGATGAGGAAGGAAAGTATGAGAAAGAAGAAAAGGGTATCCAGAAGCAAGAAACATATTCAGATCCACACACAGGTGAGTGATATAATAATAGTAAGATATATATATATATATATATATATATATATATATATATATATATACATTTGATACAGATTGCAATATTTTGTTCACAATAAATGTGTTACAGGCTGCCTTCTTCTGAGCATGTGTGGGCAAGGGGTAGGTGTTAAATTCCTTAAATCCCTTCCTTTGTACCCTTTTAGGCAGCCTAAAAATTTTCCTGGGAAAACCTTCTACTTAATTTAGAGTCATCTAGTTGTTCCTTGTGGTTCTCTGGTGGTCCAGTGCTTAGGATTTGGTGCTTTCACCACTGTGACCTGGGTTCAATTCCAGTCAGGGAACCAAGAGGTTACACCACCCTGAAGCCAAGAAGGGTTGGAACTGGCTACTACTTGGATGAGAGACCACCTAGGAATACCAATAGCTGTATGCTGTGGTTCACTGGAGAAGGAACTGGCAACCCACTCCTGTGTTGCGGTCCATGAGGGCACAGAGGGTCAGACATGGCTGAACGACACACACACACAGATATGATGAGCTTTACTAATAATACTTGAAATCTCATCACAAGCTAAATGACACCTTTATTAGTTTTTAGAATTTTAGGGGATTCCATTTAGTTCTTTCATTCATAAACTAATCTATGAGCCTGTATCTGATTTATATGAGCAAATAATGGAATTGTAAGTAGACAATTTGAATGCATTGGGGACATTTCTACAAATTCACTTAATTATTTTACAAATCAGGTCTTTGTGATGAAGTTCAAGACACAGTCTCGGTTATTAAGGAGGAGGAGGATGAAAATGACATTATGCAGGTGACAATCCAGTCAGAGCCCTGTTCAGGTGAGTTATAAATATAGAAATTATCTTCAAATGATTTGTGAAATATTTATTTCTTGAATATTTTTTAACATCACTTATTTTGCTGCTGAGTGAGACATGTCCCAAGTTGGCTATTTGTATAAATGGCATATTTTTAGCATTTTTTTGAGGTTTTATACATTAAACTTACATAGTTACATAGTAATTAAGGTTGAAAAAAGACTTTCAGTCCATTAAGTTCAACCTTTTAAGGTCTCCTCTGGTTTGCAATATGCGGATTGGTTATTAATTAATTAGTTAATTATTAATCAATTATTTATTATTTTTTTTCTCAATTATTAATTAATCCAGACGAAGGCAAACAGAAAAAAAACAAGTGAAACTTAGCCAATTGTCTCAAAAGGAAAAAATAAATTAATTCCTTCCTGACCCGAAACTGGCGATCGGATTTCTCCCTGGATCAATACTCTCTCTCTCTAATTATCAAGGATAACACTGAATTCCCTTTTTAATTAGAAATAAATCCAGTCCCCTTTTAAAGTTATCTATCGAATCCGCTGTCACCACCTCCTCTGGTAGAGAATTCCACAGATTAGCCACCCTTACTGTGAAGAACCCTTTTCTTTCATTAAGGTGGAATCTTTTTACTTCTAACCTCAAGGCATGTCCTCTTGTTAGTTTAAAACCTCTTGGCACAAAAAGCTCCCTAGACAAATCTTTATACTGACCCTGGATGTATTTATATAAGGTAATCATATACCCTCTTAGATGCCTTTTTTCTAGAGAAAATACGTTTAATATCGTTAGTCTTTCTTCATAACTTAGCCCCTCCCTTCCCCTTATTAGTTTTGTCTCCCTCCTCTGTACCTTTTCCAGCTGTAAAATGGCCTTTTTATGAAGTGGTCAAAATTTTACTAGGGATTTGTATAGTGGCAGAATTATATTTGCTTCCCTTGCTTCTATATCCTTCTTAATACATGCTAATATTTTATTTGCCTTTGCAGATGCTGCTTGGCTTTGGGCACTGTTACCTAGGTGGTTGTCCACAAGCACTCCCAAATCCCTTTCAATACCTGATACCCCTAGATTTGCTCCATTAAGATTATAAATTGCATGGCTATTTTTCCTTCCCAGATGTATAACTTTACATTTATTCATATTAAATCTCATCTGCCATTTAAATGCCCATCCCTCAATTTTATGTAAATCCCTTTGGAGGGAAAGCACATCATTATCTGATTTAATTACCTTGCACAACTTTGTGTCATCAGCGAAAATGGAGTCACTACTTTCCAGTTCCACCTCTAAGTCATTAATAAATATGTTAAAAAGGAGAGGACCTAATACTGAACCCTGAGGAACCCCACTTACCACATTAGTCCAATCTGAGTATATTCCATTTACAACAACCCTTTGCTTCCTGTCTTTTAGCCAGCTCTCAATCCATGAGCAGATATTTACTGCAATTCCTGTATCTCTTAGTTTGCTCAAAAGGCTGCCATGTGGCACTGTAGATTAGAAAATCTTCAAAAAAGTTAGACAGGTGAATTATTCACTCATTATCTTATTATATTAAATAAAACAAATTAGGACAATACCTTGTGAAACGTTCTATATTTACAATACTCTGGATAATTACCGTCCTATCATGCAGATGTAGCTACGGTAAACTACTTCACAAGTACCTGGCAAAGCTTCCACTCACATTTCTTTCATTTGACTTTGTGTGTTGCATTATTGTTTGCATTTAAACTAATATATATATATATATATATATATATATATACAGTTTGTCTGTCAAACTGTGCCATGATGTCACTGATGAGCAAGGCCTGAGATTCAGCATAACAGCTGCCATTACACACCTCAGAGAGAGAGAGGCTGCACAGAGAGAGAAAAGCAAAGTGTGAGAGCGAATGTGCCACACAACACAGCAAGAGGCATAAACACCGCCGTTTCACACTTTAGAGAGAGACAGCACACAGACAGACAGCACACAGGCAACACACACAGAGAGAGAAAGACAACACAGAGAAACAGCAAAGAATGAAAGAGTATGTGCCACACAACACAGCAAGCAGCATAATAGTCGCCATTTACACACCTGAGAGCGACACAGCATAGAAAGACAGCACAGAGTGAGACAGACAGCACAGAGTGAGAGAAACGCGTTTGCAGAACACGGCAAGCGCCACCACACACCACAGCAAGCAGCATAACGGCCGTCATTACACACTTCGGAGAGAGGAACAGACAGCACAAAGAGACACAGCACAGAGAGAGACCGCAGAATGAGAGAGACAGCAAACAACGCCACACACCACAGCAAGCGGCGTAACAGCCGCCATTACACACCTCAGAGAAAGCGGCACAGCACACATAGAGAAAATACAGATAGACATAGCACACAGATAGAGAGAGATAGAGACCGCATACTTGACACATAACACAGCATAGACAATTCAAGATAACATTCTATGATATTGTCATTTATGACAGGCAAGTTGCTAGTGTGTGTGTGTGTATATATATATATATACACGTTTCGCTCTTTATAATCTGATATTGCTAAAAGGTTTTATTTAACAAAACAGCTACAATGTTGTGTCCCATTTCCAACTCATAGAATTACAAATGTAAGAATGGTGTTGTTCAGAAGTTGGCGTGCAGCAGTATATTTAATCACAGTTTAGCTTTTAGTGCCTGTGTGTCCAGGGAATGAGCCTGGCTCGTGAATTGAATCTCTATTGGTTAAGCGGTCTATGATATCACTAGGGTCGGTATCTAACTTTTAAAAGGATGTTTTTTGGCACCATGATTATTATTGGTGTATGAAGGTCTATCAACTGCACACATATTATACATGAGATTCATCATATCAGGCAGTTATTGTATAATTCATAGATATTTTATATTTGTGACTTACTGTCAGAATATTGATAATTAAGGGAATTACTGTGGTACAAAACTTAATATGTAATCGGAGATTAAAAGAATCTTTACTTGGCTAGGTTTACAAATGTTTGATAATAACCATTTTCTTTAGGCACAATTTGTATATTTTTTATAGCTATCTAAATTATTTTTTAACTTATAGAAGTTATGTTTTAATTGAGTTCCTGAATCAAGAGTGGACAAATCAGTGATTATTTCTGTCTCTTAAAGTTGATATTGGTTGATTCTCCAAGTGGGTCTAAGTCTATTGATATATAGGGGGAGCAATGTTGGCAATGCCATTTTCATATTACTTTACTATAGACATCTTTCTTTGCCATAGATGTAATCAATAGGCAAAAGGTAGGAGACCCAACGCTCTATTCCTTATTCGGTTATGTTTATTAGACTCGGATACAAGTCATTATTTATATTTTTGTTATTTTATTTCACTTTCGACATACTGATATTTATTCTAGCCTTTGTGGTGCCCCATAAGTGGCCATGTGACCTTTATTGTAACAACAATCATCTAACTACTTCAGTATTACTTTGTCGGGCAAGACTGTAAATGATTCCTTGAGTATGCACCCAACCATATAGGTTGTCCATGATGCCCCTTATTTGAGTGAGTTTGATCCTTTCCTCAAGTTAGGTTATTTCACACTGGCTATCATGTGGTTGGTTATCGCTATACAATAGTTTGGAGGGAGAGGCTTTAATAAATTCCCCAATATTGTAAAGAGTCACAAAGCCACACGTTAAAGAAGAAAAACTCCTCTATCACACTTCTTAGGAGATCACCATGGCAGCAGCAATCACCTGACCTCACAATTAGAATAAAAATATATTTTTGACCAGGGGTAATTAAAGGGAGCGACCACCATAAAAAAGCTTAATGATGTGTGGACTTTCTTTCAGATGATGGATCTCCTAAACCAAAAACAATTATCTTCTTAAAAACAGCAATAACTTAGTAACTATGTCTACAATTGTATATTGTATTTTTGTGAGTGGTCCAGGACTTATTCCCCTCAAATAGTCATGAAATAACCTAATTTGAAGAAAAAAAAAGGAAGACCCCTCTTTCAAATATGGTATTCTCAAATATGGGACTTGTTGCAGGATTGCTACAGCAAAGCGATAACCCAAGAGTGTCCTTACATGGGGAGTGGGAAGAAATAATTGGCTGTTCGTTGCGAAAGGGGAACACTTTCTCAATCACTCTCCATTTTTGTTAAATTTAATAATAAAAGCGACCATGTAAATATGCTCCTATTGCTCCAAAACAGACAATTTCAGCATATTCATTTGCTTCTGATTGCTACTTTTGGCTGTAGACTTTTACACATAAGTGGACATCCTAATAACTAGGGAATCTAGAAAAGTCTGATATAACATGAAACACTTGTCGAAAATAATTTAAACATAATCTATGTTTCTGCCATTCTTTCTGTACACACATTTATAGCAAAATTATATTATATAAATTGGATTTTTGTTTAATTTAAAACCGTATCATGATTTAGAATTAGTGTTTCTTCTTTCTCCTATTGTGCATAAAGTACATTTTGCCTTCTATTCTACATTATGGTTTTAATTGTTAAAAAATACTGTTGATCTCTTTCACTTTATATAAATTCAAGTTAATAAAAAAAATACCATTTTCTTTTGCCTTCAGGGTAGTATTTCTGTGTTAGCAGGTGCCAACTTATATATAGGGTGTGGTGAAACTGCAAGTAAATAACTATTCCCATACAGCTAATTTTATTATTTGTGTTTTTTATATCTGGTATATTAACAGATAAAGCAATATATACCTCTACACACTTTCCTAACATCACATTCACCTGATTGAAATGTTGATACAGGAGGTCCTCGGGTTAACGATGAGATCCGTTCCTGAGAATGTTCTTCAGTCAGACTTGTATGCAAGTCAGATCCCTGATGAATAATAATAATATACTATAATTATAATAATGATACCCCTGTACTTTAATAATAAGTTACAGAAACTTTTGGTCTTTCTGTTAATTCAAACAGAACATAAAAAAAAACTCATACAAAAAGCCTTTTTTATAAGTCTGGTCATTAATAACCCAGGGACCTCCAGTATTTTACTTTTAAGGGACATTCATATACGTTTATTTCTTCCCAACAGATGGAGTGGTTAGCAGGAACTTGGAAGAATCCCTCTCAACAGCTTGTTCATCGGATGGGTCGGTAGAAAATCAAACCTGTCTGTCTGAGGAGGACCAAAGAGCAGATTCTGAAAGACCCTCATATAAAGAATCATCCTTATATGAAAAAGGAAATGGAAATGTAACATCTAAATCAGTATCTTATATAAATGAACAAAATCCAAGTGTTCAAAATGAACAGCTTTTAAATAATTATAGTAATGTAACTTATACAGGAGAGAAAGGTAACTCTAAGCTCGTGTCCATAAACAACAGAACCCATATACATTATAAGTTACATTTTTGCCCTGAATGTGGGAAAGGCTTCACTACAAACTCAAGCCTGGTTACTCACCAGAGACTTCATACAGGAGAGCGGCCATTTGTTTGTCAGACATGCGAGAAAGGTTTCACGACAAAGCAAAGTCTGGTTAAGCACCAGATAATTCATACAGGAGAGAAGCCCTTTGTTTGTCAGACATGTGGGAAAGGATTTTCTAAAAGCACAGGCCTAATTACACACTCCAGAACGCATACAGGCGAGAAGCCATATTTTTGCACTGAATGTAATAAAAGCTTTTCACAAAAGTCAAATCTGGTTTCACATCAGCTAGTTCATACCGGAGAGAAGTCACATGTTTGTCAGACATGTGGAAAAAGCTTCACGACCAAAACGCATCTTGTTACACATAACAAAACTCATACAGGAGAAAAGCCGCATATCTGCCAGATCTGTGGGAAAGGCTTCCCTGGTGTATCAGGTCTGATTAGACACCACAGAACACATGCTGGAGAAAAGCCACATGTTTGCCAGACATGTGGCAAAGGATTCTCTGACCAGTCAAATTTGGTGGCACACCACCGAACGCACACAGGAGAGAAACCATATGTATGCACTGAATGTGGAAAAGGCTTCTCTCGAAAGTCAACTCTGGATATTCATCGTGTTATGCATACAGGAGAAAAGCCATATGTCTGCCAGGAATGTGGGAAAGGGTTCACTAAGAAGACAAGGCTAGTGGACCACCAAAGAATCCATACAGGAGATAACCAATAAGTTAGACTTCAATGTTTGAAACTCATACTTCAGGTTAAGCCTTATGATACCTTCAAGACAGATTCCTGAATGTTTTTTTTTTACTGAATGCTGTAAATTAAAAACATTATAAATAGAGCAAAGCCAGATTTTGCCTCTTTCCTCATATAATTGATTACAGGAGACTATTGAAAGGACCTTTGCCCGTGAGGTGTTATGGGAGCACTTGGTGAAAGTTTAATGAAGAGTGCTACAGATTTTCAGCTTTACAATAATGTTTTTCGAATGGATGCCTACTGTGAAGGTTGTTGTTCAACAGAACAGAATTGGAGATCACTGCTAATCACTCATCCCCAATTTTCACTGTGGATGGGAATTTCGAGTAACATATATAGTTATTTGTGGTGCCTGAGGTTGCTTCCCTTATAACAAGTTAGTCATGATGACTGCCAAGTGGTTGTATTAGCAACAAACTCCAATGCAGAAAATATGTTCTATTTTGGGGCTTTGAGTAACAATCACTAACCTGCTTGCCCTACAACTAACTAACCCATCCCACAGATCATCACAACTACTTATCTTTCCTACTTGAACTCTTTGCTATGCCCTCACTTAACTGACTTACGGGATTGTCAGATATAACAATAAAAATGACACTGGAGTTGAACTACATTTAAGCTAATTATATGTTGAAGAAAATCAGATTTTCAATTCAGAACCTGACATGATATAAAAGATAAGAGATACAATTATTTTCTATTAAGATGTGTTTTAAGATTCAAATAAAATTATTTAATATATTGAATGGTGTAGCTGGTTTATGATAAATATGACATATGTAGAATTTTCTACATTATTTTGTACATTTCTCTCTATTTTTTGTACACAAGCCCCTTCACCACGAACGGGGTAGCAATCCAGAAGGGGCTTTAGAGTATAGTACATCCAAAATACAATAAACCTGAAAGGCAAGATCCATATATCCGAAAGCTAGACTAATCGTTTAATCATGATTACCGTATCTTCATAGGAAAAACAGTGACTCACCATATTTTTCTTATATAAAACATAATTTTTATTATTGAATATAAAATCACAGAACTAAAAGAGAATAAAAAAACATATTGAGAAATTTCTCATGTGGTATGCGGGTAAACTTTGCTGAGGCGTGATAGGTAGATATTAAACATATAGATGTCATGTATAGGTAAAATAGCTGTGAATAACCATAAGCATCTATTAGCACATACTTGGATACATGCATAAAGGTTTGAAGATATTAGTTATTAGCATTCAAATTAACGGCTTTAAACAAAATATTGGTATGGAGTGAGGCTATTGAACACCCATTAAATAGTTATTAATTACTCAAACTGTCATAAACAATTATAGTAAATATAGTAGCCACATTAAGACAAATAGGGCCTCATTCAATTGCGATTTGGCCAATTGAATAGGCCTCTAGATAAGCACAGAGCATTTTAGTTAGTGAAGACCTTGCTTTTGGATAGAAGTTCACTAACTAAAAACTTCTGTAAAAAAATATGCTCTGTGCTTTATATAGAGCCCTATTCAATTGGCCAAGTCGCAATAGAATGAGGCCCATAATCTGGCATAAATATAGATGTTCTGTAGATCAGGCGTAATAAAAGTATACACATTGACTTCGGGAGGCAGCCATGCTGAACGGTTGCATGAGCAGGGAACACTAAGACAGTACTTTGCAATCCTTGACATATCTATGTTAAAAGCACCCATCCACTTTACATTAAGGTTAGAGCACATTACAAAGTGTTCCCATATACGTCTTTGTGAGTATTGGGACAACTTGTACTGTCTCTCCCAGGTAAGTCCATGGATCACATCTGAGGCCTAGTATGCTTAGCACATATAGTGCTTTTTACCTATTTTGTTACATTACAGCCTTAAATTCAATGTTTTGTTAATCTGAATTGTATGTGATGGATCAGAACACAATAGTCTAAGTTGGTAAAGTGAAATTAGAAAAATATATACATAAAACTATTTTTTAGAAATAGAAAACAGAAAATTGGCATGTGCGAATGTATTCACCCCCTTTGTTATAAAGCCCATAAAAAGATCTGGTGCAACTAATTACCTTCAGAAGTCACATAATTAGTGAAATGATGTCCACCTGTGTGTAATCTAAGTGTCACATGATCTGTCATTACATATACACACCTTTTTTGAAAGGCCACAGAGTCTGAAACACTTAAGCAAGAGGCACCACTAACCAAACACTGCCATGAAGACCAAGGAACTCGCCAAACATGTAAGGGACTATGCTGTTGAGGAGAACAAGTCAGGCTAAGGTTATAAAAAAATATCCAAATATTTGACAATCCCCAGGAGCACCATCAAATCATCATAACCAATTGGAAAGAACATGGCCCACAGCAAACCGGCCGCCCACCAAAACTCATGGACTGGGCAAGGAGGGCATTAATCATAGAGGCAGCACAGAGACCTAAGGTAACCCTGGAGGAGCTGCAGAGTTCCACAGCAGAGACTGGAGTATCTGTACATAGGACGACAATAAGCCGTATGCTCCATAGAGTTGGGATTTATGGCAGAGTGACCAAAAGAAAGCCATTACTTTCAGCAAAAACAAAATGGCATGTGGGAGACTCCCAAAATGTATGGAGGAAGGTGCTCTGATGAGACTAAAATTGAACTTTTCGGCCATCAAAGAAAACGCTATGTCTAGCGCAAACGCAACACATTACATCACCCAAAGAACACCATCCCCACAGTAAAACATGGTGGTGGCAGCATCATGCTGTGGGGATGTTTTTCAGCAGCTAGGACTGAGAAACTGGTCTGAGTTGAGGGAAAAATGGATGGTGCTAAATCCAGGGAAATTCTTAAGCAAAACCTGTACCACTCTGTGCGTGATTTGAGGCTAAGACGGAGGTTCACCTTCCAGCAGGACAATGACCCCAAACACACTGCTAAAGCAACACTTGAGTGGTTTAAGGGGAAACATGTAAATGTGTTGGAATGGCCTAGTCAAAGCCCAGACCTCAATCCAATAGAAAATCAGTGGTCAGACTCAAAGATTGCTGTTGAAGAAAATTGGAGCGCAAACAAGCGCAAATCATCCAACTTGAAGGAGCTGGAGCAGTTTTGCAAGGAGGAATGGGCAAAAATTACAGGGGTAAGATGTGGCAAGCTCATAGAGACTTATCCAAAGCGTCTTGGAGCTGTGATTGCAGCAAAAGGTGGCTCTACAAAGTATTGACTTTAGGGGGGTGAATAGTTATGCACGTTGACTTTTTCTGTTATTTTGTCCTATTTGTTGTTTGCTTCACAATAAAAAAAAAAAAATCTTCAAAGTTGTGGGCATGTTCTGTAAATTAAATGATGCAAATCCTCAAATAACAAAACACGAAAAATGCCAAGGGGGTGAATACTTTTGCAAGGCACTGTATGATCAAAACATCTCTGTCTATCTTGAAATATGCAGCTTTATAGGCCCCTCTTACCTTATGAATACCTTCCTGAAATGGCTAAATCTTCATACCCACTGGAATATATTACATAGTTACATAGTATTTAAGGTTGAAAAAAGACTTTCAGTCCATCAAGTTCAACCTTTTAAGATCTCCTCTGATCTGCAATATGCGGATTAACTATTAATTATATATTTTTGTTATTCTGTGTCGGTTGTGAACCATGAAAAAATGTGATGCAGCATGCTGTTTAACTACAGTGCTAGAGGAAAGTCTCCATTTCAGCATGCTACAAAGTCCAACAGTCATGTGGAGGCTGATCTACAGAAAGCAAGAGTCAATGGATCAAGTATCCACAGACCACACAGTTGACCTCTTCACGTCAAATGACCAGTACATGTCTTCCAGAGTACCTGTACGAGCCAAAGAGATGTGTTACTCTGCATCATTAATTGTGGATCCCACAACATGCAAAGGGAATCAGAACCAGTCTACAACAGGCCGAGCATGGTCTCAAGTGGTCCCTTGTTGCCCCATTTTGTGATTTATCTAAAGATAATTGCAGTGTGGCACACCTAAAGCTCTGCCCCTGCACATTTCATAGTTCTAATGGACACGTCCCCAGAGGAACCTCTAGCGATAACTAATCATTGTTCATTTTATAAATCCCAACATTTTATGTTTTTATACGATTAGTGCTTTTTGTGTTCCTCATTTGTCTTTCTTACATATACATTCATAACCAAGCTGAGAAGCAGTGGTGGGCAAGTTTGGTCCTGGAGGGCCATAGACAAGCCTGGATTTGAAGATATCCTTTATTTGCACAGGTTAGTCAATCAGGATGACTGGAGAAGTGATTGGCACACCGGTGGGGAGCAGGGATATAATCAAATCCAGGCATGTATGTGGCCCTCCAGGACCAAACTTGACCACCCCTGGTCTACAGGAATGAAGGTCTGCCACATTGTATGTAGAAGACCACTATAGAGCAATTCTTCTGTTAGCTGCTTGAGACACATCCCCCTAATCACTCCCATGTCTCAGGCCCGTTGTCTTGGGTTCTATTGGACCCTGCCATCTCTTTCATTTCTCACATGCAATCAATCATAAAATTATGGTTCTTCACCTAAAAATATCTCCAAAACTATGTCATTATCTTACACAAGACACGCCTAACTCTTTCCTTGCTGCCCTCCGTCACTCGTCTTTCCTCCATTCCATAATGAATGCTGCTGCTAGTCTCATCTACCATACTCAACGCTCAGTGTCTGCAGCTCCCATCTGTCAGTCACTCCCCATGGACTCCAAAAAAACATTTAAAATCATGACTCTAACATATAAAACACTTATCAGTGCACCCCCTTATATCTCTGCTTTCATCTCAAAATATTCCAACCATGCTCTTCATTCTGCTAATTACCTTCTTCTTTCCTGCTCTCTTCTCACCCCCATCTTCAGGAATTTATATGAGCTGCACCTACTGTATGGTACCACTTGCCTTGCTCCACCAGACTGTCTTCCTGCACCAAAAGCATAAAAAATTCACTAAAGAAGCTTATCACCTTTAGCCTTAATATGCACATACAATTGCTCACACACACTCTACAGTGTAACAGACACTTCCACCTACATCAACTTGCTGCTTTTCTCACTGCCATCTTGCATCTATTACCCTCTCTTATCACACCCTATACTTTCCATCTAGGATTGTAAGCTCTTTGGAGTAGGAATCTCACTACTGTTGCACCAAGTTGTCTGCAGACCCGTTTCATATTTGTATTGCACTGCAACTGTATTTCTCCTTAACTTAAACTTGAATATAGCTATAATTTGCTAATTGTACCCACTCTATTATACTTTGTAAAAAGTTCTATGGAAATTGTTGTCATTTTATAAATAAAGAGAAATAATAATAATTGAGTTTATTTTTAATTTTAAAAAAAGTTGCCTCTGCTGGACCATGGAGGCATACATAATACTTTAGTGAAAGTTGTGGGTGAAGGGTGTTTATATATCTAGACAGCACCTCTTGCATTTCCTTTTATAAAGAGGCCCACTTATGGAGTAACAAAGGGGTGTGCTATCAGTTTTAGTCAGATTTAATTATCTAAATCACCCTCATCCCTTGGCCCTTCCTCCATGATCCATATCTTAGGAAGTAATGGCTGGTATTATCCATTTTTGTCTTCAGTAAACTATCGCATGGATATTCAGAACTGAATTTGTGGCCCCAGGGAACTAAGTGGTCACACCACGCTGGAGCCATGCGGGGCTGGTCCTGGTCCGTTCTCGCATGGGAGACCACCTAGGAATACCAAGAGATGTATACTGTAGCCTACTGGAGAAGAAGCTGGCAACCCACTCCAGTATCCCTACCATGAATGCCAAGTGGATCAGCATGGTGTGTTGCGGTCCATGAGATCATGGAGAGTCAGACACGACTGAGCAATGTAAACACACATACTATTTTTAGCCTCAGAATGCTTTGATAAATGGATCTAACTGCATGATAAATTTGGGTGCATTGGTGGACTCCCTTTAAAGGACCATTACAGTACAACTTAATTTAATTTATTAGCAATAAATCAGAATTTGAAGCTAAAACAATTGAATGCAACTTTTATAACTTACATTTGGACATAAGCTCAGGAAGAACTCCATCTTCTATTAGGTGTTCAGGGTGTGGGAGATCTACCTAGGACACTGATCCGATTTGTTCTTTGGCTCCTTGCTTACACAGGACACTATACTCTAAATGTACTATACAGAAAATGTAAAGATCACATTGTAGGCACCTTCTGGATACCCAAGAGGGGTGGAGAGAAGCAGGTCCTCTAGCACCTGCAATCCTAAGGTCCAATTTATTTTATTTTTTTAACGGCTTGGAATTTTTGGTCTTCAATTATTGATTTTTTTGTTGCTAATCACTTATTAAATAAACCGATGAAACCCCACTTTAGACCCTACGGAAGACCACTGTTTGGGGGAACTTTACATGCTTTGGTATTATTACATACTAAAATTATGTAACAAACTAACAACATAAACTTCTATATTAGGCATGGGAAATGAGCATTAAAACATATTTAGAGAACATTTTATATTTAGCTCACTCTGTCATGGGCTCTTCCATCTTGGACTGCTAGTGCAAATGCAATAGCAATCCTACTGGTCTAACTCGGATACATAACACTGTTGGTAGGTGGCTACATAAACTTGCAATTTTTAACTAGAATTGAATGGAGATGTTGTCTGAATCCACGGCTCTTCTCGGGTTTCCATTCCTGTTAGGCGTAAAGGCAAAATGTCCACTGCAATTAAAACAACATTGATTACAATAATTCAAAATTAAAGGCTGTGTTTAATTATTTTGATACTGTGTAAAACATTTTGCACATTATGATTATCAACATTTTTTAAAAGAGAATACTATAAATATTACATTCCAGTGGTCCTCTAACTAAACATGTTAATATGATAAATGCTTAGAAGCAAAGGAAAGAAAGACAATACCTTTATCAGCTGCCATGCCTTATCTTGAAGCTAACAGTAGTGGATGTAAAGTCTAGATAAATTGTATTTATAAATGGCCTAAAAACAAGAGGTAGAAGTTTTAATTAATCACTGATCCTTATACAATGAATATTACATTATTTAAAGAATATTAAACTCACTGTCAAAGTTCAGAGTCAGTGGCTGATGATTATCCACCCAATATAATATCAATGGGGAGGTAGCTTGGTCTATCAGCCAGTGCAAAATTTTCAGGCAAAGCTCAACATGAAAGAATGCTAGCACAGCCACTCTATCCCTGTGTAAAAAATATTTTATATGGGTAAGAGATGCTTATGCATCAGGATTAATCATAAAGAAAGGGAAACATTGATATATAAAAAAGAACACCACTCATGTATAATTTCTTATATTGGTATACATAAGGGGGAAAAAGTAAAACATAACTTTTATTACAATATAAAAAATATGTAAAATGAATTGAATTTATTTACAGTGTAATATTACACTATAAAGACAAAATGCTTGAGCTGTACACTATGGGCACCATTCAATTCACCATTTCATAGAGCAAAAAGTGGTTAGTTATCTTCCCTAGCTATTCTATTCACCTTGTTCATCATGACGTATGAGCTACCAATAAAATACAAAACACCACCAGACAAATTACGGCAAACTTTCCCATTGATTGTTTTGACATCTGTAAGAACAAGAGCGACTCTTTCTTAGTTTTACACAAAATTTACATGAAATTGAGATTAATTACTCGTAATATCAAAAATAGCACCATCAAATGGTTTTGAAACCGTTTCTGAGAGCTGGAGCAGCAATCAAAGACAGCGTAAACCACAAAAAGAAACTATGAAAAAGCATGAAAGTTAATCGGAATGATACTTAACATTCCCATAGGCACATATGTTGAATTTAAAAATATGATAGTTTTATTATTGTTTGTGTAATTACACAATATCCAGGGTACCACAGAACCCAGTACTCAAGAGGTTAAAACATATCAGGAAACCTACATGGGCTAGAAACAGATGCTCTAATGCATTGTCTATTAAAGGGCTAGCCCTATCTGCAAATGTACTTAACTACTCACATTCATAAGTGCTTATTATTACTCATTGTCTTTTTTTATATAATATCGTGACATTCTCTTTTGGGTTCATTGACCTGTGTCTCATCAGTAGTTCAATTCTACACTAGTATTTTAATGTCAAGACATGATTTAAGGATGTTGGGTGAGCCGAGAGATAAAAGTGATTCGAAATGAAATTAATAAAATAAATCAAAAACGCTCAGATAAAAGTTTGTGGCGTTTACAACAAAAATCATTTCATCTCGATAATAGAATAGGGAAAGACCTTGCGAGCAAAATGAAAAAGCAAAATTATCAAAAAAATAATACCCACTACCTGGAAAACAGGGAATAAACATTTTTAAGCCTAAAGAAATTGTGGATCAATTTGCTAAATTCTATCAATCCCTGTATAATTTAAGCTCAGACGAAAACTTTATAACACCAAATAGAAATGATACAACACTCTTCCTAGATCAGATTGATTTCCCAGTAATCTCAAGGAAGGAAAAGGAAGCATTAAACAGCCTGATAATGGAACTGGAAATTAGCCGTGTCATTAAAAAATTAAAAAATCACACGGCACCAGGCCCAGATGGTTTTTCTACAATTTACTACAAAACTTTTGGGGAAGTGCTAATGCCAACTATAGTATCCTCACTTAATGAAATTAAAACCACAGGAACGTTTCCACCAGAGATGCTTAGAGCCAATATAATAACTATACCAAAACAAAATAGAGATGCATATACTTGTAAAGATTTCAGACCAATTTCGGTCATGAATATAGACACTAAAATATATGCCAAGGTTTTAGCTTTAAGACTTACAGAAATCTCTAAAACATTAATATCGGCTGATCAAACAGGCTTTGTCCCAGGGAGGCAGGGCTCTGATAATTCCCATAAACTGATTCATTTAATAACCTTTGTGGGAAATAAAGGTATTCCCACCCTATTCCTGTCAATGGATGCGGAAAAAGCATTCGACAGGGTAGGGTGTGATTTTATGATGCAGACCCTCCACAGATATGGGTTCGACGCTTTCGCATCTAAAGCTATAGCTGCCTTATATAATGCTCCATCTGCATCGGTATTGGGAAAAGGAGTACAATCAGATTATTTTATGGTAACAAATGGAACTCGTCAGGGTTGTCCCCTATCCCCCATTTTATTTGCCCTGATCTTAGTACCTCTTGCTATTGCTATTAGGGCTTCATCGGAGTTCAAAGGAATTAGACTAGGCAAAAAGGAATATAAGATCTCTCTCTTTGCGGACGATGTAGTCGTCTGTATGGAGCAGCCACAATCATCTATGATGGCGCTAATGGAAATTATCGCTAATTATAGTAAGGTGTCTAATTATAAATTAAATATAGAAAAATCCGAAGCCTTGAGTATTAACATTCCAGAGAATGATAGAGAGCGCCTATTTAACATGTACCAGTTGGCTTATACAAATGGATTTACACATCTGGGAATTCAGTTTAGTTCGGATGTACAATGCATCCAGGATTCCAACTTGAATAACTTATACAAAACATCTAAAGAGCTCATTGAGAAATGGCCGGTCAACCAAATCTCTTTCTCTGGTAGATTTGCATCAGTAAAGATGTCCCTTCTTCCTAAGCTCAACTATGTACTAAGATCCCTCCCTTTCCCAATTACAAGCCTCTGGTTAGCCAAATTTCAGAGGTTGATTGATAGATATATTAACAAGGGACAGATAAGAGTTAAAAAAGAAATAATGAGTAGAAAATTTATGAAAGGCGGCATTGCATACCCAGTGGTTTCTCACTATCAGGAAGCAATTAAGCTAGCTCAATATATAAAGTGGAGTCAACCTCTTTCTAATCATCCTGAGAATCAGGTGTTAAGTGATATGCTTAATATCATTGATCTTAATGCTCTATTGTTTTTCCCAAAACTAGCAATATCCTTTATTGACCCTAGAGCAACTCTCTTGACTGCAATGGTAAAAGAGTGGATAAAAATGAATAAAACATTTTAATTTCTAGAGAAATTTAGTGAGCTCACTCCCCTGTTAATGTTGGCACGATTAAATCATATTCATCTAGAACCAGAATGGAAAGATAAGGGAATATTCTTATTGGGTCATATTATAGATAAAGGTAAAATATTAGACTATAATATGTTAAAGAAGAAATATAATATTTCAACTAAACTTTGGTTTACGTCATATAAACTGGCACAAGTTTTGAAAGACAGATTTAAAGACACCAACCAACATAGTTTAAATAATTTCGAAACACTGATAGTGTCCCAAAATACTAGACATCTAATATCAAAGTGTAGTGAGATTCTTTACAAGCAAACACAGAGGGACACAATTAAACCTATGGATCTCTGGGCAAAAGACATGCAGTTAAAGATTTCTAAAGAGACATGGCATCAAGCTCTAAAAACTTTAAATAGGTTTGTGAAAAATGTAAACCAGAGAGAAATTCAATTTAAATTACTCAACAGATGGTATTGGGTTCCCTCTAAGCTGTACTTCTTATCATTCAACCCAGAAGCCAAATTATGCTGGAGGAATTGTGGGAAACCAGCTAATATGTTCCATATATGGTGGGATTGCCCTACATCCCTTTTACTCTGGGAGGAATGTTTTGAATATATATCTAATACACTTAAGATAGACATTATAGCAAAACCTCAGATGGCCTTGTTTAATTTTTTTCCTCCTAAAATGGAAATAAAAAATAAAGCGTTTATGACTCATATTTTTCAGGTAATTAAAACTTCAATTGCAAGAAATTGGAGGAAAAAAGCTCTTCCTAAACTATCAGAAATTTTGGTCAAATTAGGGTTCAATCGGGAACTAGAGAGAGATTTTACTACTGCATTTCAGCTAATACAGGACCCGGAAAAATGGGCCATATGGGATTCCATTTCTAATTAACCCTTGCGGAGGTATCTCAATACTAAACTCTTTCTCCCAAGCAGTATATTCCCTCCTCGGCCCCTTTTTCAGCCCTCCCATTCCTTCCTGGCTAGAATGTATGAGGGATGAAAGTATTGTGTATTGGGTGAATGGAAAGGCAATCATGAGGCGAAATATTAGTCGTATGAGATCTTATTAGGGTTAATATTCCCTACTCAATATTTATTAGATAATCATTAAATTATAGTCTAGGTTATATAATCTAACATAGAGACCTATTTAATTTCTCACACTAGCAATACATATAATACAACCTAAAATAAAGACTTTTCATACATCTACCACTTCACAAAGCCAATTAAGGTCTAGGTAGACATATTGATCTAATAATGGTTTGGCAGGTTAGATGTGGACAGAAGTGAATTATCTGTCGGGCTCCTCTACACAAAGTAGCGGTTAGGGGAATAAGAAGTTGAGAATTAAATTAAATAAAGAGTTGGGATATTGTCAAATCCAGCTATAACACTCTAAGACTCATCCTATTACGCCTAATAAGTAGATAGGGCATGATTTATGTGTAAGTTTTTAAGCTAACAATTTGAATCTTAATGTATGCCATATGTACCTTTGTATAATATGTATATTTGTAAAATAAACAATAAAAAAAAAAAAAAAAAAGGATGTTGGGTGAGATACGTAATATTGCGAGTGAACTGCATTGAATATGTGTGTAACAATACTGAAAAAAGCTCCAGCAGCCGAGATTGCATACAAATTTGAATTTGAATTGACTCCTATATTACTAAGAAAAGATTTACCAGTTCAAATAACTGTGTTGATATGTCTCAATTGATAGTAGCCTCTAGATTTTATATAACTTGGTTGTCACACACGTGATCATATACATAACCTCTGTTCTATAAATACTTTATCAATCAGAAGGTAACATTTATATTGGCACATCTTTTCTCAGTACCTTGGTGTACAATACAAGTGCTCCATGGTTAGAATGATAATGTTACATAGTGAATGCAATACAATGTGGAATGATAGTCTCTCCTTTCTCTACTAAATAAAGGGTACAATTCATTTTACATATGGTACTTGTAATCACATTACTACAAGTTACATTTTACTTTAGTTTTTCCTTATGTGTAACAATATAAGAAATCTCACCTGAGAGTGCTATAGTTTATGTATCCTGTTCCGTCTGTTCAAGAACACTATTATCTATACAATGGTGGTGGAGACTTTCAGTCTTAAAGTATTTCCCATTAGCAACAAGGTTTAGCTATTGTGGAACAGTGTGCAAAACAATGGAGGGCCTTGTATTTTAGCTTAAAATCAAACGTACATAGTGCTGGTTTCCATAGCACTTTACAAGATTGAAAACTCTCAAACGTACAATCTAAACCCCCCCAACCCTTCCCTCCTTGGCAACCTTAGAAGAATGGAGACATATTGCTCAACTGCAGCCTGGTACTCTAATTATTGAAAGTAAATTAATATTGCCATTATGAATCATTAAATATGATTTTTAATTATCTATGCCTAATTAAAACAACTAACCCCCTCTTGTTTGGGCATTAGTGGCCTTTTAACAATAAAATAGAGTGCACTGTAATGTTTAAAATATGTATTTTAGTTGAGTGACATCTTGTTTTCTGTCCTGTACTTCTACACACTATCCATAAAAGGTGATACAATGCTACATAACAGTGTCAGCCTCGGAACATGCAATTACCTTTACACGTGTATGAATTCTCTTGTGGATATCATGATTTGATTTCTGTGTAAAACCCTTCCCACACTCTGAACATACAAAGGGTCTCTCACCTGTGTGGATTTTCTCATGCAAAGCAAGAAGAGACCTCCGGCTGAAACATTTCCTACATACCGTACATGCAAATGGTTTGACTCCTGTGTGATTTAACTTATGTCTGACAAGATGGCACTTTTGTGTAAAACATTTCCCACATTCAGAACATGAAAATGGTTTGACTTCGATGTGACTTTTCAGATGTCTTTCAAGATGTGAGCTATAAATGAAACATTTCCCACACTGAGAACATGCTAGTGATTTCTCTTTTGTGTGCCATTTCTGATGTTTCACAAGCTTAGACCTATAAGTAAAACATTTCCCACAGTCAGAACAAGCAAATGGTTTTTCCCCTGTGAGAGTTCCATGTTGTGTTGGAAGTTGTGAATTATTAGAGGAAGAGATTTCACCGTATTCACTGCAGTTAGTCTTTGACGCTAATAGGTTTTTGCGACCATCCACTGTTTTTATTGGTACTTTACTTGGATATTTCGGATGAATAGAGACTTGTTTTCTATTTTTATTATCTCTGCTTGTAGACAAATATGTCTTTGTGAAATTTGCCTCTCCAGGTGAGTTAAATCCTTTAAGAAACATTTTCACAGATGAGCCCTGATAATTTTCATTGTCATCTAGATGTCCTGTAACAAAACATCTTATACTTTGTGAATCCAGATGTTGTCCAGGTGTATCAATTCCCATGAAGGCATCTGTCGAAAAAAAAAAAGTAAACAATATAAACCAAGTATCAAAGGTCTCGTGCAATCGAAATTAATTGGCAATGTGCATCAGAATCAGTGATAAAGAGGGAGCTGCCTTCAAAACAATGAGACGTAATGGTGGTATCAAATAGTAAATGATATGAGAATATTATATAGAAAGAACTACAGCAGGCATGTCCAAGGTTAGTTGTCAGGAGCACAAAGGTCCTAAGACATTAAAAAGTCCCCCTAAGACATAAACTACTAAATCAATATATTAAAATTAGGTTGATAAGAGCTTAGATTGAATATCCTTATCGATAACCTAGTGGGGGGTACCTATAAAAGGATATTACCCCTATCTTACATTGCCATCTTAGCTTTGCTCAAGGCTGTGTGATACAGCAGCAAATGCCTATGGGAAACCATGTTTAAAATGGTAATGGATTGCAAGGGTGAAGCCTTTGCAGGCACATTTGCATGTCCTTGCCCAGGTTCCCAGAATAACTGTATTTTTCCAAATTCTGAGCATGAAGTAATTTTTTTAACTTCTTTTTAGACATTCAAATGTGAACACAAATGTACTATTTATTTACTAATAATATATATATATATATATATATATATTATTTATTATTTTTTTATTATAATTTTAAATCCAGTCAACCAGCTTGCCAGCCAAACAACAACAGCAACAAAAAATAATCACACTGTCTGCACTGTCCTAAATTATTATAAACTATAGTACAAAAATATCAAACACACCCTCTACTTGCAATAGGCACCACATTCGACAGGTAGTGAGCAATTCATAGAAAATAACTTCTAGCACGGGAGCTGAGTGACATATTGTTAGAGTCTATGTAAATGTTCATAATCACATATATAGTTGTGAGCATACGAGCCAGCTCAACTCGTTGCTCATGCTTGCAGGATCGCGCAGCGAGGGCCTCGGTTGCTGGCATGGAGCGCCAAAGGCGCTCCTTGCCAGCAACTGCGACCCTCGCAAACTTCACGTCGTAACGCAAAAAACATACAAGACACGTTAACACACATTACGACCTCGCAAAAAATCAAAAACACAATAAATACACACAACACATACATACAAAGCTTACCTACAGCAAGAGGGAGTATTCAGGACCTCAAAAAACTAAGTTACACCTTCATTTAACTAAAAAAAAAAAAGAGTTTAGACACTAAAAAATTCTCTAAGCGAGAGAAAAAATGGCCGCCGAACAAAACGAAAACGAGGCTACAGCACTGTAAACACGCAAAACACCACAAGAAACACGCAAAACACCACAAAAGACCTACGGATATTCCGCAAAGACACATACCACACATTACCCTCCCTTTTAGAACAATGCGGAAGTACACAACTACGCTAACGGTTTTGTCTCGCGCACGCACACTATTACACTGCACACATTCATCACGCTTACACAGCAGCTCCACACCACTAATCCTGTAGCAACATCAAAACAGATTGTCAGCTCTTCAACACTATGATTCCTGCATATATTACTTCAAAATAGGTAAAGTATATTACTTTATTAATCTATTAGTTATTTTATTATTATACACCAAACAGCATTAGCTCACTTACAATTTGATTGCCGTCATTTTTTGACGGGCAATTCGCTAGTAAAATAATAATTAATAAAGCAGACAAAAAATGAAGTATACCATTTTATACCATCACTTACCTGTATAACGATCTGAATGTAATTCCCCTTGAATATCCTTTTCCTCTCTTTCATACTCTCCATCTGCATTAATTGACCCATTGTATGCATTTTCATTGTAGTGCGCTGTGTGGATTATGGAATACAAATAACTTTCACCTACTGGTATATTAAGGAAGGTACAAGTACATATTCGTTGTTAGGAACTTTTTTTTATTAGAATTACTTACGCTACTTGTAAGATAACTTTTTACAAGAATGTAGGCTGGGCACATAAGTTACTTGACATTCATTAGCCACAGACTCTTTACATCTGCACATTTAAATGTTAATTTGATGATATTCGGGTTAAGATGCGATTTATCCATAAATGGTATATGGAACTTTTTATATTTGTAACTGTATCTAATCTAACACATGCTGCTTATTTCATAAACACACATTACATTAAGTAATTCTACACATAGAAATGTATAAAAAAAAAAAAAAAAAAAGTTTTCTACACCTCCATAACTCTGCACCCCATACTAACCAATAGAAAAACTGCATTCAACTATATTTTTTAACCCTATACTAATCATCCGGCCCAGTGCAGAGATCCAAACCAGCACTGGTGAGTTGCATCATTCACAGGAGGAAAGGGGACAAAGACTACAAATCCCATGATGCTTTGCTGCAGAGACTGTTGCCCTGATTGGCCAAAACGAATTATGAATTTTATGCTAATTTAGCTTGGATTTTCAGGGGCATTCCTTCTCACACTCAACTGTCAGAAACCTAAAAAACATTTGCAAACTCTAGGGTACGTTTATTAATGTTTTAATACACTACTGATTCTCCTCTTTCTTAATCCATGAAACTTTTGTATATCTTTAAGTTTAGCAATTAGTGCCATCACATCCATACATTTAGAATATATGTTAAGTGACAATTTACTATAGGAAGTTATAATACTAGAAGGATGTGTAAATGTGTGGAATTATTTGTAATTGCCTTAAAGGGTCACTGTAGTCCCAAATTTTGTCATGCGTTTAAAATGGAATATTTCTTACATTAAAAAAGGGTTTAACTGAAGTAAATTGGCATTAAAGGAACAGAAAGGAAGATTGTTTGATCCTACTTTATCTTACCAGAGCGATAATAAAGTGTAAACACGGACTCATTAAGGCCCTGTTAATTGTGTTTTCCTTTTTGATTTACATTAAAACCAATGGGAACAAGAGTACAATACATTGCAGTTCAGATACCTATAAGACACACTACACCTCATTTCAATACCATACGGTCAGGATACAAGAGGATGAGAAAACAATCCCACACTGTCAATATTTATTGTACTTTTTCTACAATCTAGATCAATTTTTTCTCAAACAAAAAAAAATATTCTTTAATATTTAAAATGTGATGTTTAAAGTGCACTATAGATTTGTTTTTACTACAGTTAATCATAATATAAGTCTGTATGAAAAAGATGGACTTGTCCAACTGAGGACTACTCCCTGTCATGGCGATCAAAGGCTTGTTTATTTAACAAAAATGTACAATAATAATTGCTAGAACTTCCGGATTATGATTTGCTATAAATATAGGGACCTCGCTGTGCTGTGCCACTCTCTCTGTAACCTTGAAACCTCTCTGCAGGCTCTGAGCACCGCTCTCCCTCTATCTTCTGCTATGCTGCTGAGCCAATCGATTCGGTGGGGGTCACTCAGTCTTGTGTGATTAACAGCCGAAGCTAAGTATAATAAATATTGTTATATTATTATTACTTTGTGTTGTTTGATTTGTCAGACTTGGATACACGCACCATAAGCCAAAGGGAACTTTTGGATGGGAGTTTGGTAACTTCTTATCATTTTGGTAAATTGTGGTTGGTAATTTTGAAAAACTGCGCCACATAGTTACACATAACAAACATTTTTTTTTTAATACCGTTATATATATATATATATATATATATATATATATATATATATATATATAAAAACAGAATTAACTTTGCCCCAAATCCACCCAGACTATTGTTAACTTATATTTGGCCAAATAGAAAAGTGCATTTAATATGTGAATTACAAATACAAAGAACATATAGAATCAATCACAAAATGATAATTGGAATAGTAGATACATTTGACAGCTGTGGCAAACTACCCTTCTCTTCTCTACTTTTCGCCGTGTTTCTGATACATATTGTATAACAATCTCACAGGAGACTTCAATGCGTTTTCATACTTTTTAATAGCACAATAAATAAAACAAATAAGCCTAGCTCTTTCTGAGCACTACCTGTACTGTATATGTTATTCCCTTATTAACCAGGGCTTCCATCCAACTAAACCTGGATGTAGCAAAACAGCATAAGTAGTCCAATCCTTTACTTTAAGACACTGGCCTATATGTTCCATATGTCCAAACATTAATTTTACCAATGGATGACCTTCAGTTTCAACGCTGCAGATTCACTGCCTTTCTTACACTTTACAAACACTACATTTTACAAATACTTTATTTGCTCATTAGTATCCACACTGTCACCTTCTTGGCTTTTTTTTATTCTCAAAAATGCTTCACTTGCTTACTGGCTATCAGCTCCCACGCTGTGACACTCTCTCTGGACTCCGGGTTAGCTGCAAAACTAGGTTCACACAGCCATTCTCTAGAACTCTCCCACATCTCTGTGTGGCTTTGTCACACAGCAAACAAAATATACTGGGAATATGTTATCCACTATAATAGTTATCAGTTGTGTGTAATGCATGCGAGGGAGAGATCGAGGCAGAGAAAGAGGAGGAGAGAGAGAGATCGAGGCAGAGAAAGAGGAGAGATCGAGGCAGAGAAAGAGGAGAGAGAGATTAAGGAAGAGAGAGAGATCGAGGCAGAGAGAGAGAGAAGGAGGGAGGGAGCACACAGAGCATGCAGAGACAGAGAGAGGGTGCACAGAGAGAGACAGATAATGAACATAACATATGATACCGTCATTTAGGACGGGCAAATTACTAGTCCTTAAATATTACCACTGAATCAAATATTGTGAGTTTCTAAGACGGTGTCATTTAATTGTTAAACATGTCTGTTACTTTAAAAACAGAGCTTTTTTAGTATTTATTACTCACCTTCAGTGATATTTACAGGGATTTCCTCCTCCTTTACACTCATATTGGACTCTTCTTCTTTCTTAAGTCTCACAACCTTAGAAGGTTCTGCGAAAATACACAAAAACTACTTACAAAAAGTAGCAAATCCAACAACAAACATAATCACTCTTAATGCTCATGGAAGGTTGTTTAATTCACTTAGTTGAAAGATGCCGAAATTAATGTGCAGGGCTTGATTTTCCATTAGGCTGAGTAGGAAAATGTCTAGGTGCATCTACGTCTTGGAGAGTCTGTGACTATGTGGTAATGTATTTACAAGACACTGGTAACCACTTCACATCTGACTGAAAATACTTTTTGAATAAAAACATGGCTATTTGGGAGACATGTTGGTAATAGACTACATATCTATAGCTAATTAAAATATATATAGATGGTTAAAATACAGATGATTAAAGCAAATTAATCTAAGAAACCTTTGTGATTTACAACTACTCTGTTGTTAACGGAGGTCTACCTGTATATTTATTGCAACGGAAATGATAAAATATATATATATATATATATATATATATATATATATATATATATATATATTGTATATAGGCTTGTATAAATATACACTTAGGAGCCACTTTATCTAGTACTGGGTAGAAGAACACCAGTTGCCTCATGAAGAGCCTGTATTCTTTGTGACATGGAGTCAACAAGATGCTGGATGGCTTAGAGATTCTAGTCCACGTTGACATAATAGTATCACACAATTGCTGTAGATAATCGTCATGAAATCAAGGTGATGTGTGCGCTGTGACATGGCATGTTGTCCTGCTAGAACTGAGATATTGTGTGCATTGTGACACGGGGCGTTGTCCTGCTGGAACTGAGATTTTGTGTGCATTGTGACACGGGGCATTGTCCTGCTGGAACTGAGATGACGAGTGTCTTGTGACATGGTGCGTTGTCTTGCTGGAACTGAGATTTTGTGTGCGTTGCGACACGGAGCGTTGTCCTGCTGGAACTGATATGACATGTGCGTTGATATGGCACGTTGTCCTGCTGGAAGTAGCTATTAGAAGATGAGTAGACTGTGGCCATAAAGGGATCTGAATGGTCAGCAACAATACTCTGGTAGGCCGTGGCATTTAAATAATAGTCAATTAGTATTAAAAGGCATAATGTAAGTGGAAAAAAAAAATCCCCATACCATTACACCACCACCCACCTGAACTTTTGAAACACAACAGTTTGTATCCATGGATCCATATTGTTTATACTTTATCCTGACCCAAGTTCAGCAGAAATTGAGATTTATCAGACCAGTTTTTCTATTTATAATTGTCCAGCTTTCATGAGCATGTGCCTTCTGTAGCATCAGTACTTAGCTGACAGGAGTAAAACGTAGTGAAGTCTTCTACTGCTGTAGTTCATCCACTTTAAGGTTTAATGTGTTGTGCATTCAGAGATGCCTACCACTGTTGTAATGCACGATTACTTGAGTTACTGTGACGGTCACCTTCTACCAGTCAGCTTGAACCAGTCTAGCCATTCTCCTCTGACATCTCTCATTAATAAAGCGTTTTTGATCCATAGGACTATGGCTCACTGGATGGTTTTGATTTTTTTTGCACCATTCTCTGTAAACTCTAGAATATGTTGTGAGTGAAAATCTCATCAGTGTCTGTTTCAAGTAGGTGCACTGTACCTAATAAAAAAGCCACTAAGGGTGTGTATATATACATATATAAAATGACATTGTTCTGTGGATTATAAAAAAGTAAACTTCTTAGTTTAAAAATTTCAGGCAATAGGTATTAAAAACTGATCGCAGAGTGCAAAGGATTACTCTTGAACAACTAATATAGACATTTCAGCAGAGGTTGTATATTTATTAATTCTGTTCATAAGTATTAACATGTTTATCACTCACCTGAACAGGGGTCTGAATGGATGGTCACTTGCAGAATATCCTCTCCATCTCTCTTCTCCTTTCTTTCCTCACTAACAGTGTCTACATTTTCAACTTTGAGACCTAGAAACAAACAAGATTGTCTAGATTTACTACACTAGATACAAAGAACAGAGAAGGTGTGTGTGTACTATTAAAATGGACTCTGGAACGCACCCTCCTCTGTATCCAGGAGGTAAATCTCAGACTATAAATCGTAAGAGGAAACATTGTGTTACCTGAGCTCCTGTGTGTCCTGAGAGTCTGGTGATTCTTATTCATCATCTCCTTGTATCCATCTCCATCAGGCTGGAAAACACATTAAGACAGTTCTAGAAACCTAGATTTCGACAGCAGATTTGATGTGAAAGAGCCATCTGGACTTCACATCCTTGTGAGTCTACTTGCTATAATGTCACACTATCCAGCAGTGCTCACCTCTCCAGTCAGATGGTGACTGTGGGGGGAATCCTTCTTCACAATGGTGTATTCCTATAGCATGAGAGAGGAACATGTTAAAAATAATACTCCTCCCAGTACAAGAGGTAAATATCATCTTCATATTAGCATTCATACCAATAATATAATATACACATTTTTCTAATAAAATCATTATAAGTCATTCAATCCTAATAACACAGGTAGACGGAACAAATGGATTACATATACAGCTGAAAGGACCACTGAAATGTCATATTTTAACAATTATATTAATTTTGATACATTTGCTCTTATTCCTAACAGTATTTATAACCTGTGAGTAATTAGAATAATTTAGATGCAGATAACATCTTTATTCAGTTCTAATAGTAAAGTAGATCCCAACATGGTCACCGCCCTTTGGCTCCAGATCAACTGTCAATCCAAAATAAAAGAGCCCACGACACAAGCAAAGTCTAGTAAATAATTGTATGTGTTGTATGTTCAAGTTGTTAGTTTGTTACATACTTCACAAATATGTGGAGTGTAAAAAATCTGTAGCCACCCATTAACTTCACTCTCACTGACCTAAATAAACCCAATCAGGAGGATCCTCTGTGCTAATGAACATCGGTCCTCTAGTACAGTCATCTCTTGGGCACGTGTCTGTTGTACTTCATTTGGCTCTGTGTTATTCTCCTGTACAATCATAAAACTTTTTGATCTATTTATTTTGTGTGTCTATACCTGGAATGAGAATTATAATAATAACTCTTATAATAATAATAACTAGTAAATTGGCCGTAATAAATGACGGTATAATATGTTATGGACAATTGTCTGTGCTGTCTCTCTCTCTGCACCCTCTCTCTCTGTGTGAGCCCTGTCTCTCTGTGTGCTATCTCTTTCTCTCTCTGCGTGGAAGTGGTCTCTGTGCTCACTGTCTCTCTCCCTCCCCTCTCTCTTCCTCCCTTCCTATCCCCCTCTCTATTTGCCTCTATACCCCCTTCCCTCCCTCTCTGCCACCCTCCCTCTCTGCCTCCCTCCCTCCCTCTCTGCCCCCTCTCTCTCATGCCTCACCCCCTCCCTCTCTCTCTGCCTCCCTCCCTCTCTCCCTCTCTGCCTCCCTCCCTCCCCCCCATCTCTCTGCCTCCCTGCCCCTTCCGTCCCTCTCTCAATCTCTCTCTCTGCCACCCTGTCAACCCCCCCCCCCCCCCCCGGAATGGGATGCCAGTTAATTTTCCAGTGGGCTAAAGCATACAGTTATTCCTAAATGGGCTCCCATCCAAGTGCTGTCCAGGCCCAACCCTGCATGGCTTCAGGGTGGTGCGACCTCTTGTTTCCCTGACTGGAACTGGAACTAGGACGCAGTGGTGAAAGCACCAAATCCTAACCACTGGACTACTGCCATTACAACAGTATTTTTAGCTGCTCTAACCTCTCCAGTCAGCAGGTAGATAATCTCCAAGGTGTGATCCAAGATCCTGTCAGACATCTTCTTATCCTGGTTTATTGCATCTATTATCAGTGAATTTGTCAGATGTCGCAGTAATGACACCTGTGAAAACATATTGCAGAAGTAAATATAAAAGAATAATAGTACTTTCTGCCATTGTCTTGTGAGGAACACTTTTATATACAAGAGAATGATCACCTACAGGTTTAGTGATGTCACGCGATGGAGAAGAAACTGAAGATAAAACCGCAGACGCACAAACATGTCCCAACTCAGACACACATACAGTGCAGTGAATGACCTAATAATAGTGTCATTATGACATCATCCAGCAGATCTCACCTCTCCAGTCAGCAGGTAGATAATCTCCAGGGTGTGACTCAAGATCCGCTCTGCCATCTTCTCCATTTTGTTCTTTTCCTTGTTCATTGGAGAGGGGAGAAGATGCTGCAAAATAAATAAAACACGTATAGTGATGTCTTAAGAGAAACTAGGTGAAGTTAGTGACAGAAACAATACAACATATAAATGAGGTGAGAGGAGTGCAGGGATATAGATCTATTCTCTCTCTCTCATTAATCTGTTCATTCTTCTCCATCCTTCACTTTTTCCCCTCTATCTCTCTTTCCTCAATCATCCCTTCACTCTCCTATTCTCTTATCTGCCCCTACTCTATCACTCTTCTCTTTCTATATGATCCACCTCGTTAATCTCTCTCATATTATCTACTCTTTCCCCATCCTTCTATCCCTTTTATCTCCCAATTTCTCCCTCCTGTCCCTCTTCACTAGCCCTCTCATCTCTTCTATTCTTTATTCTCACTCCTCTCTTTATCCTCTCCTCTGCATCTCTTCCTCTTCTCCTCTCTTTTTTCCTTTCTTCTCACCTCTCCTCACTCCTCCCTATATCCCTCTCTTCACTCTCCACCTCTCCCTCATCTATCCCTCTCCACCTACCCCTCTCTTCTCTCCCCACCTCTTTCCTCGATCCATCTCTTTCTTCTCACCTCCCTCCTCTATTCCTGTCTCTCTCCATTATCCATCTCCTCTCTCTCCATCAATCTTTCTTCTTACTTTCCTCCTCTATACCTCTTTTCTCTCCCTCCATCTATCTTCTCACCCCTTCAATTATCCCTCTCTTCTCTCTCCCTCTCGTCTCACCTCCCTTGTCTATCCCTCTCTTCACTCTCCCTCCATCTCTTTTTCTCACCTCCCACTATATCCATCTCTTCTCCCTCCCTTTCTTCTCCCTGATCTATTCATGTTTTCTCTCCTACCATTTCGTTTATCTTATATACTATTTTCTCCTCCATTTCTCTTCTTTCCTCATTTCTCTATCATTTTCTTCTCCTTCACTTTCTCCTCTCAATGCCTTTTTTCGTTTCCTCTCTCATATAAACAGGTCTCCTCATTCCTCTTCGTGTCTCCCATTACCCCTCTCCCATTACCCCTCTCCTATCTATCCCTCTTCAGTATCTACATATTTTCGCACTTACATCTAACCAATATCCGCAACAACGAAACCCGGAAGTGAAATTAGAATCCGGAAGTGACGCAAAGACGTGGCGCGAACCTCCGTAGGATGATCAGAACTACATCTCCCAGATGTCCCTGCAATGGATCACATGACAAACAGCAGCCAGCAGCCAATCAGCACTGGTGAGGGGCTTTTAAACAGTATCTTTGTAGTATTACAAGTTAGCTGTGTATGCAGTGATCTTAATATATGTTATACTCTGTACTGATCTACTGTACTCCGAGAGGAACGTTTTCTTGGCAATGATACTTGAGTGGGTTGTCAGGTCTTTCTCCTGTGAACCACACTTTGTCTGACCTCTCTGCCTATCTTGGGTTACCTTACATGGTATAACTCACAGCTTTATTGAAGTGCACAAGCCCCTTCGCCACAACAAGGTTGCAATCTAGAAGGGGAAGAGCATAATTAGGCATTGGAAACATATAATGATTGATATGTCTGTTGGACCCTGGAGACATCCATAACATGTAGGTGAAGGTTGTGTGCATGAAAGAGGCTGCTATACTTCTAGAGAGCAGGGCTTGCATATATTGATGCAAGCCAACTGTTACTAGCCTATGACAGGGAAAGGAGTGGCGTTAGTTTCAATCAGATCCACTTATATAACAAATCCTTCCTTTCCCACTTCCCTACCCCTCCTTCCACGATAGATACCTTAAGATCCAGGTCACAGGAAGTGATGTAAAAACATCAAATGGATTCCTGTACACATAAACAGAATGTTTAAAAATATATTTTTTATGCTCATGACTGCTAATTCTGTTAGTTTAGTATGAACTTCACAAACAAGTGACATTTTTATTGAACTTTGTATGACAGGATAAATAGGCATATAAAAATGAATAATGCTACCTTTTACCTAGAAAATGTATATATTTTTATGGCGGCATCCATGAGCAGAGCTTGTAGTTTACATTTTAACCGTCTGATTCTGAGAATGTGCAGGGAAGGGGGTAGGTGTGAAATTCTATAAGCTGCACTGATATAACAAAACCCGCCCTCTCTATCCAGTGTGTTGTAGCACCCTCTCACGATCCTAGACAATAGGAAATTATAAGACCAAGCAAGATGAAATACACAAAATGCTTTTATTTCATGTATTAAACAGCTACTTAGGTTGTTAGTTTGTACACAAATCTGATGTTCTTTTCCCAAACTACAGTGGTACTTTCAAATAAATTAACATATCTGCTATAGCCTGAACATGTCCATAATTTTCAAATCCCTTGTCATGACCGTGGACCATCTGGACTGCCACGCTGTGGCACTCCCTCGTGTTAGACAGGTAAGTAGATTAATTCTGGGCCACAGAAGCTCCCTGAACCAATCAGAAACAGCTCTCATGCTTGTATTCATTAAACAGAACAACCAGCTTTTTTTCGGGCATAGGTGAACATTTTATAGTGGAGGGAACAATAGGTAAATCAAACATTTAACAAAACGACAACATTGCACCATTATTACATGCCCAAATTAAATCCCCCTCTTGAGTCTCCTCCAATCAAGGGCCTGCCAAGATCAGCTCTTCTGGGATTGGGTACTGGATAAACCAACTGTCCAGTCATGTAGAGAGCTCTATGCCCTGGGTATTTAGTTGGTCCAATCAGAAGGGCTCCTCTTCTCAATGGAAAAGTCTATGGGGCTGTGGCGACGTCAGCAAGTTTGGTCTCCTTATCTTAATCCACTGCAGTGCTTTTGTCTTAATCCTATGGCACATAAAGACGGCACATAAACAAGACCCCCGGAGTGCAAACAGGAGATGGCAACACCATGTGTTGAAAGATGCAAAACTGGACTGCACATCTCTGCTTATGTGTGAATGAGGGAGAGAATTAAGGTGTATTAGTACTTTAAATGAATCCTGTCATTAGGGTCTTCTATGAAAGTTCCCTCACAACAGACAATTATAGCCATGGGCCATATTGTTCCAGAGACCCCAGTTCAGGGAACCTACTGCACCATCAATAGCATACACTGGTGATGGTAGAAGGGAAAAACTTTGTACTCAGTTTACTTTGTACTACAGTCTTCTAGTTTAGTCAAGAAACAGTTCAATTGTAGACTTATGTATTATTTTCTTTATGATGCACATGAATGGAGACATCATTTTATATGGAGCTTTAAAGTTAGCAAAGTCTTTGAGTCTGTATTGAAGCCATGTGGCTGCCATGTTTACTACAGTTCAGTGACACATTCCAATAGGTGTGAGTACAAGTAGCATTTTCAAGTCTGTTGCTTGAGGGTCCATTGTAACGTTACATATTTCTTGTTTGAGAGCATTGGGGAGTTCAAGTAGCATTTGTGACATAGGGATTGTAGAGAACATTGCATTGGTACGTATATAGTTTATAGGCTGAGATTTATAAGTGGTTATGAGAAGCTATGGGTATAGCTGGGCGGTGAGATGGCTTTTAGAGAGTTCTGTATATTTTTTTCCTTCTGCAATCTGTCAGGTGAGTACCACCAGGTGGCGGGAGGGAGTTGTTAGGTCTTGCCCTGATAATTCTGAAGGAGGTGTAAGGCTTTAGACATGCAATACAGACCTTTAATGTATCAGATATTTTCTTGGATTTTTATTTAGAGACTGTTGTGATTATCTGGTCAGGTGTTTCCCCAAGCATGTAGCCACAATAAATTCCCCTAATGGGTAAAACCACAGCCCGTAACGTAGCCCGCAAGAATTACGGCTATTAAATTGGCCTCATAAAGCAACCCGCCGATGACTTGTGGGGTAGGGGCGATAAAACCCCACGGGTTGTGAGAATTCGACTTGCGCACCCACAAGTCCTTTGATCTGTCAAGCCCGTAACTGTTACATTTCCAATCACGCTATTAAATTGCAACCAATTCACTGGCATTCAAGACCATAACCCGCAAATGGAGCCAAGAAGCCAACAAGTGCTAGAGAGGACCCGCAAGGGGGGGTAAAGTCCAATCCGTAGCACTTTAAATGCACGTACACACACTACTGTACTTAAAAGGGAAAGTGATGTTAGGTCCTAGAATTAATAGCACAACATTCTCAAGCTCGCAAATCGTCCCCAAAAAATACTTTATTTCATGTTTAATTGCCTTGTTATATCAATCGCCTTAATCCATGTGTTAATACATATAATGGAACTTGCATAGACTAGAATATCATATTTACAGCTTTATCAATATTGCATCATATCTGGAATGTGGGTCCGATCGTAACTCGTAATTGAACCCCGTAAGACTTTGCAATCCAACCTCCATTTTTCTGTGACGCAATGATGACAATCTCTGTTTCCATTGGCTCCATCTAAACCCGTAACTACAGGTTTGACTCATTTATCATGTTCACGGCCGGGCATCCAACGTTCAACAAATGGTTTACGGGTTTGCATCTCAAGCCCGTAACTCGCAGCATGTTCTAATTTAATAGCTCTGTAACTCGGCCAAAATTATTGGACACTCTTCTCCTAGCAGCCAACCACTGAGGTGCTTAGGCCTATAAGCTCCCGACTGGACAATACAAACAGAGGAGAAAAAGTTAAGTTTTGGAATTTGTGCAATATTTATATTTACATTATGTTTAATGTGAGCCATTGTTTCTTTGCATATAATGTGTCACTCTATAAAGTGTAATTGCTTGATGTACGAATACATGTGTGAGAGATATATATTGATCTGTAAAGGGTCTTGTCCGGTTCCTGGATCTTGTTAAGCCTTGGCAAGCCGCATACCCCAATCTTGTTCTGTTTAGCTTTCAACATAATGGTCTGCTAAGCAGTTAGCCATTTGCTGATATGTGGTCATGACCCACCCATAACATAACATCTATTCAACTCTGTCTGTAGACCTGTTCCAGGACCGCCATGAGCATTGTTAGCTTTTATAACGTGTTCCAATCAGTTCAGATAGTGACATTTTAAAAAGTTCAGCTTCCTGCGTTGTAACTCCTGCAAACTAACAGAACCTGTTTAACCTTCTTATTGTCCTCACCTAAATCCTTGAGAATGATCTAATGGCAAAACTGGCTTGACTCAGGAGTAACCTTATCAAGATCCTCAACAACTCAGACTTTTCCACACTTTGCTGCTAACATTGCAGTTCAAAGTCCTATAAAATGCATCAACATCCTCCGTTGTTTTCTAAAACTTTTAAAAGCTGTGAGAACTACAACATTTTAAGACCATTGAGGGCCACAGGGTTTTGCAGGGAGCAAAAAACGTATACTGGCTGGAAAGCATATGGGAGTTGCTACTATTGGACAGTTGTGTGTTTGAAGCTTTCTCTACTTCCTCTATGATAGCTACCATAAGATCTGATCAGATTACTTAGTTGCACAGTTGGGAAGGCCTGGAGTAGTCAAGTTACATTTTTATGACCACCAGCTACTATCGTGAATAACCACTGTGTGCAGCATTGACAGCAGCTAGACTGCATGGTAGTGAGTCAATAAGTTGCTCGAAAGTTGGCAAGAGTATCTGGAGCCATGCAGACTGCAGTGCATCCAACAGCTGCTGAAGAGTGCATGGTGGAGGATCCATACAGTGATCCCACAGGTGCTTGATGGGGTTCAAATCCAGGGAATTTGGATGTAGGGATGTACTTGGAAGTCTTTGTCATGCTCCTCCAACCACTCCGGGACAATTGTGGCCATATGACATTCCTGCTGGAAGATCCCATCTGCTCCTGGGTAGACAGTCAACATATATGGGTGTACTTGATCTGCAAGGATGGATAGGTAACCCAATCTGTTGGGAGTGCTTTCCAGAGGTATGAATGAACCCAGACAATGCTTGAAAACATTCCCCAGACCATAATGCTGCTGCCACCAGCTTGTGCTCTTCCAACATTGGTTGCAGAGAGTTTGTTCTCTGAGGTTTTGGGCCTGACATGCCAACGTACGTCTAATCGATGGAGCAGAAAACATGACTCAGAGAAGGCAACACTTTGCCAATCAAAAGAGGTCCAATTTATGTACTATAGTTCATAGTAGTTAACCAGGCTGTCAGACAACAATTGAAACACTTTGTTTCAACAGACAAAGGGGCAAATGATGTCAACTACTTTGTGATATCTCTTTGATCAATTGTCTTGCAGCTGACCACCATTTTTTATGTACTTAAGCATACACCCTGTGTGAATCCCAGTTATTAAAGAATATCATGTAAGTCCTGGCTGGCTTAAAGTATACCTCACTCTAGTCGTCTTCTTTCTGACTCAATAAAGACATAGCTTTTTTCAACTAAACTTTATTTGGCTACCTCATCCTTGGTAGCCCAGCTAAACCCCCAGATCCATACAACCAACAAGGGTCTAAAAAAACTGAGGCAGGTAACCTCTATGTTGACTACCCCTCTTCTCTAACCTCCCCACCCCCAGACAGCTATCTCCCCACTTGAGACGCCAAACCAAGTCCTGAATGAGATCCCTCAACGGTCTGCTCCATTGGGCCAAGGAGATAAGCCGACACGTGGTCAGGGAACAAACTCGCTGGTTGCCCCTTCCCTGCTCCTGTACTGAAATCACCACCAATCAATACACATAGTGATGTTCATTTAGAGAGAAGACTTATGCCACAATTTAATTGTACAATTACTTAAGCCTGTAAATGTTACTGATATTTAATTGGCCACATTTGCTACTCTCACTCCAGTTTCGAGTTACAGGCTCAAAATTACTGCGGTTCTCAAAAACGTAACTCTGTCCTATCTCCTCTTTTGAGGTTTCAAACCTGTAAATGTTACCAGTGCTAAAGACGCAAAATTATATTTAATTACAACAATCAAACAAGCCCGCAATTGCTTTTAAACCCGTAAATGGCAAACATATAAAAAAATTATCCAAGTACTAGATAGGACTCGCAAGCGAGTTAAACACCTGTTCACACTGCAAAAGCAAATAAAAACACACTACTGTACTTACAAATACTGGGAAAGCAATGAAAAGACATTAGTATTAATTGCACAAGGTGGCAAATATGCAATACAAAATATTTTTTTAATGGTTTTATTTCAGTGTTATATCAAACCCAGGAATCAAGGAGTTATTACATATCATGGAACCCACATGGACTAGAATAGTTGATTTATTGATTTCTACATTTCTGGATTGCGAGTCGATTTCAGATCAGATTTCTAAACACTGTTTGTAGTTTAAACTACATGTTTTACTGATGTCATGATGACGGTCTCATTTACTATTGGCTCTGTCTAAATTGTAACTTAAGGGCTTGCTTAATTGATCATGACCATGCCCTAAAATGCTACATACAGGTTCATGGTTTGAGTGTTGGAGTTGTGAGCCTGTACTTGTGGACTTGTCAATTTAATACACCTGTAACTGTGATAAATTTCTAACCCGCAGACATAGTGTGAAAGTAATTACGGTCTTGGAATTAAATAGGGGCCTTATTGTTTTTATTTCCTGAAATTCCTCAACTTGTCCTGAGAGAAGAGAGTCTGAAGAAACGTGTTGAAAACTGCGGGTAGGGGATTGGGTATCGCTGACCTTTTCAGCCCACTGAAGAGCAGATTTTGAAATAATCACATCAGCATTTAGTGTGTAAAGTTCAGTTGTTTGAAAAAGCAAAGACTTTGGTTTAAAAACCTCGCCTGGGGACAAGTAAAAATACTCGTACAGTTATCTGTTCTTATTTGTATTTAATAACATTACGTTTACAGCTATACAAACAAATGATTTATTTAAAATATACAAATATGACTTATGTTCATGTTTTTCGAGTTGTGAAAACTCACTACAGGGATTTTCAGATTCTTACATACAAATATTTTTATTAAGGCTTCTAAAAATATGACTCTTTAGGCATTTTTGGTTTTATATCAATTTTAACTAGGTTTATTAATTTTATCCTCCTGAATGTACTTGTGATATCAAATTGATGGCCCTCTAAGAGCCCTTTTCTCCCTACTCTCTCATGAGAGGTGCCATCTTGAACAGCTGTGGCCTAAAAACACTGTCTTCAAACGATCATTGTTTTGTATGGAACAGCTTGAGATACTAATGTATGAAGCCTTCTCGTGTTTAGGCTACAGCTATGAAAAATGGCATATTTCATGAGAGAGTACAGTTTGGCACACAAAAGGTAAAAATCTGTTACTCTGGGTTTGTTTTAGAAGTAAGTTATAAGTAAATGTTATATAATTAGACTGTAAGGGCAAAGGTATTTAAGTTATCTAGTTAAAAGATGTACATAAAATTCATAAATTGTCTTTAATGGTCTCCATTTTTCATATAGTCACTGAGGTCTATCACTTCTTGAATATCTGATAAATCCCTGCCCACACTAAGAAAAAATAAATCATTTCTCAATTGTGTGAATTCTTTGATGATTAACAAGAGCTGACTTCTGACTGAAACATTTCCCACATTCAGAACATGCAAATGGTTTCTCCCCTGTGTGAGTTCGCTGATGTTTAATGAGATCTGATTTACGGCTGAAACATTTTCCACATACAGAACACGAAAATGGTCTTTCTCCTGAGTGAATTTTCTGATGAGTCATGAGATTAGACCTCTGATTAAACCATTTACCACATTCAGAGCAAGCAAACTGTTTCTCTTCTCTGTGAGTTCTTTGGTGTTCAAGCAGATTTGACTTGCTAAAATATTTTCCACATTCAGAGCAAGCAAATGATTTCTCTCCTGTGTGAATCCTCTGGTGTCTAAGAAAATTAGACTTGTCACTGAAACATTTCCCACAATCAGAACATGTAAATGGTTTGTCACCTACGTGAATTCTATAATGGACAATGAGACTTGCGTGACGAACAAAACCTTTCCCGCATTGAGAACATGTAAATGGTTTTTCATTTTTATGGAGTCTCTGGTGGTTAACTAGATCTGATTTCAGACTAAAACATTTGCCGCATTCAGCACATATATATTCTTTAACCAAGTTCTCATCCGGTTTGCTTGTATGTGAACTTTGAAGATTTTCAGGTGTATTGTTCGTGTTCATGGATCCATCTGTTGAAAAGAAACATGAGAATAAATAAGGACCATAACATCTTAAATCATTTATTTGCGCAGTAGTAAATGCACAAGAAAGAGAGACGTGTTGCTTTAATACTATCTACATATTATGATGACAATCACCTGTATCCTCATCCTCCTTGTTCTGTCAGTTGCCTTTGGCACTGTGAACCATGCTGGTATACCTCTTGTTTGGTTTTACTCCAATCGATCACACGTTCACACAAAAGTTGTGTCACTCAGAAATGCAGATTCTTCTACCCTCCCACTCCTGAATCTCTCAAGGTTCTGTTCTTTGACAATTGCTTTTGTCCATCTACACATCCCCCCTTGGAGCTCTCACCTTCTTTAAATGTATCCAATCATTTCCTTGCCAATGCTACTTCATTTACCCAACTTTCTTCTGATTAGTCCCTCTAAGAAAGCCATTTTTTACTTTGTCTTGCAACCACCCCAACATAAACCCCCACCATTTCCTTTCCTCACTTCCTCTCACACCATCCCCTGCGGCTGAAACCTTGTGCAACATTCAACCCCACTCTCTCACTAATCATATAATGCTGGTTAACTTTAACTGCTGATTCCACTGAAAATGGGTCCCTCTATATCTATCGCTTCTACAATTCCTTATCGGTCTGAAATAGGAGGTACGTAGATGGTGCTTAATGTGAAGGCCGGATAAATTATGTTACTTTGCTGTGGCCTCCATACTTCCTCTTTTACACTGAAATGCAAGCTAGGCCCTAACTGCAGTATATGTTTTAACTCTGAAATCACCAGAAACAGCGGGTAAAACCCACTAAGCCAGATATGTAACTTGCAGGATTTAGGGTTTGTTTTTTTCAGTAATGAAGATGAACAGTATTGTTGCATAGTAAGGGGCATATGTGGAGTGCAAACTTGAGGAATACTCTGGCTGATGGATGATTATCTACCTGACTGGTTGGGCAGTCATCTGCTATAACTTGCATTTATCGCATAACCCAAGCTGAGTAAACCTTTTATAATTTCCAACTTGTATGTGGTGTGTGTGCTGCCTACGAAAACCAGGCAACTAGTTCATCACAAGTGATTGGTAGTAAAAGGTCTCCTATTACCATTCATAAAACATTAGGAGACGAGGGTAGGATTTTTCTGGGCAGCAGAAAACATAGTACACTAGGAGTAACAGGAAAACATTTTTTGGACTGGTAGATGGAGGACATAGGAAGTTTTTGGTCCCTATGTGTTAGTTCCAGACTCTGACAAAGAGAGAGGGATTTAAAAATGTCCCCAGGTCTGCATCTCCTGTACCTTTAGAGGAGAAGAAGTTGGGTGAAACGGCAATGCAGCTTAGGCAAGAGTGTAAGAAGCTGTTGCCAGGAGAGAAAAAAAAAAAGAGAAAAGTTATCTGTGGGCAGCTAGGGATTTGTTAGACAAAGTTTAAGAAAACTAGTAGAAGCAGCTCAATGAGGAGCTGTCGGGCAGAAGAGGAGTTATATAATTTATTGGAAGCTACACAGAAATGTATAAGATTGGGGAGCCATTGACGATAACAGCAGAAGTGTGTGAGAGATAAACTATATATAGACTATAGAGAGATCAGGAAATACACTGAGACAGAGTTATCAGAGAAAAGCAGTCTGAGCAGATACTGAAGAGAAACACACAAAGCATCACCTTTCATAATACACAGTCTCCAAACCGAACATTCATCCCACTTCAACAAATCTGCACACCTTATATCCACATCTCCACTTTGTTGACCAGCTAAAATGGCTTCCTGTCTACTACTGTAGCCATTTCAAATTCCCAGCCTTGTCTAGCAATCCCTCCTTGGTTCTCCAAATCTTACCCCACTAATCTCCCATATGTTCCATAATGCTCTCTATGATATAAATCTCCACACTCCCATTTCCCCCCTGTCCAGTTCCGCTTTCATTCCCTCTTCCTCCTCTCACCTATACATTGGAATAAACTCCCATTATCCATTAAACATTCTCCAAGCCTGCACACTTTCCAGATCTCCATGATTTCCCCCTTCAATTCAAATTCCAACCCTGATGAACTTCTCCCTACCTTTCCAGATCTCAGGTTAACTCACTGCACCTAGAGCCCCTGGCCGGTTCCACAATGTTTTTTTTATTTTTTTTTATTAATTAATATACTACTTTATATTCCAAAACACACATATATATATATATATATATATATATATATATATATATTATATATATATATATATATATATATATATATATATATATATATATATATATATGCACAAATTTAAATAAATAAACCATTTGACAAAAGTTAAGTGGTTTATACGTCAAGAGGAGTTTGTACTTTTTTTTTTAATTACATGCCTTGGTGATACATTTCACATTACTAAATCATAAACATTGGAAAAAACAATGATATCGGGGCAACTATCTATTTCTCTTCACAAACACAAGATAAAGTATTAAATAAATATAAAACACCCACCTGATTGGAATTCCTCCGGTTGAATATTATTTTCCTCACTTTCATATTGCCCTTCCTCATTAATTGAAACAGTGTGTAGATTTTCATCCTGGTGCCCTGTAAGTTCAATAGAGAATGAAAGAGACTATTTAGGCATTTTTTTTGTATTCTAATTATATTTTAAATAATTAATTGTATTCTTCTAAATATAATCCTGATATCAAATATGCATGTCATATACTTCTAAAAAGCTCCAGAGTAAAAGATTCTCAGGGTCATGGTGGGAAATAAGCGGCCCGTGGCCTCAGACGGCCCTCAGTCACTTCTCATGTGGCTCGCAGCTTCTTTTCTAGATTGGGAGTTCATAACAATACAGAGTCAATTACATTTCTGCCACCAACTAAATCACTTTTGCTTGCACACCAAAACACACATCCTCATTATCTATAATCTCAATTACCAGTCATTCCACCTCAAGCTCACAGTAATTTACCATTTTTGCTTTGTGTAAAACAAATGAGCTAAAAACCACACTGCAGCCTTTTAAGGGCTATATATTTGGCCCTCCAGGTGAAACATGTTGCTTATCACAACTGTAAAGCCTTCCCTTTCAAGCTGTACTAACTCATGCAAGCTGCAATGTTTCACAGCTGTACCCTAAGGTTGTGCCCACAGATCAAGATATTCATAACTTCAGTGTAGCATAGTGCTAAAAAGCAGACAATGGCATGCTGGTGAGACTGGGCCGCATGAGACACGGATACTTTAAAGCCCCTCCTCTGTGTGTGTGGCTTTAGGTCCAAGCTGTGCAAAAAGGCATCTCACATGAAGTAAAACAGATGGAAACAGAGACTCCACAAGGTGAAAATGTGTTACTCAGTGAGCTTCGTAAAAATTAAGTGAAAATTTGATATCATAACTACATCGAGAAGGATAAAAATAATTTAGTTAAATGTTTATATAAAATCTTAAAGTGGCCTAATGAGAACTGTTTGATTCTTTATAATCAGAAGCTAATTATCTGTATTGCTCTTTTAGAGTACCAGAATCAATGACCAGCTTAGTAAAGAAGGGTTACAACAAGATATATGTTGCCTCCTAAGCAAGACTCCAGGGTGGAATCCTTCTGTTTCCTGTCTAATTGCGTACTTATCAGAAAGACCGATGTGTGTAAATTTAGGGTCTCAGTTACCTGCCACTTCAGGAAAGGGAGGGGAGTCTAACATGAAATTCTTGGACAAACTTACACAGACAAAATAAAGAACGAATAATAAAGAATATTTGCAAAAGATAAAAGGCAGGCTGGAGAGTATGTGTGTACACATATGAGCACATTAGTACATCTGGTAGAAGATCCCCAGCACCTCATATTACATTATTTTCATATTATGCTTAAGACAGTCTGAACTCCCCTCTATGGTGGAAACTATTGTGAATTTGTACTTGCAACACGTTGTTTGCTTTCAGCTTTTAGTTTGATTTAGTATTTATTACTCACCGTCACCAATGTTTACAGGGCTTTGCTCCTCCTTCACCTGCAGATAATGCTTCACGTCCGTTTCTTTATCTTGCAGATGATTTGAGTGAATAGAAGACTTTACACTGGAAGGCCCTGTATATATATATTATTATAGAACCAACTTAGACAATCAATTTGTGTTTCACTACATATTAATCAGATACAAAACATAGCATAAAAATACCCCTAGAAAACAAATGGTTACCAAATGTTTTTTTGACAGACAACTTCAAATTTAAGTAGGGTCTTGGTGGAACGCTTCATTATTGCTGATGGTGTTTGAGGACCACCTAATAATCATCATGTCTCCTTCAACAATTATAATGCGTTGTGCACTATTATGCACGCTGTGAAGCTCATGAACCACTAAGGGTCTGTTTATCATAGTTCAAGAACCGCGGCTTTAGAACATTTTGTAGGCAATTACTTAATAAAGCAAAGTATTTGATACCTAAACCTAAATGGCTAAAATATAATAAGTATAACAAAGTTTTGAAGGCAAGGATAGCATATGTACATATAATTATATAATAAAAAAAAAAGTATGTAAAAGTACAATTTGCATCCAGTATGACAGTAACCCAAATAATAAAAATATACAATTATTACATTTACTTTAATTGTACAATGCTTGTCTTTCAGAAGTTGCCATCTTCTGCTACTTCCTCTCAATATGGCTCAATAGAGGTCAGGTGGCTCTTTTTGTGGATCTAAACTGTGACGACATGAACTGAAATCACTGCTAGCTGTGGATCCAAATCAGTGTCAGTCAGATCTACCAATGCTTCCACTCAAAATGTTTAATCAACTGTAATTATATTAATTTATATGAATGCATACACACATTTATATATATATATATATATATATATATATATATATATACACATATATATATATATATATATATATATACACATATACATACATATATATACATATACATATACACACACATATACATATATATATATATATATATATATATATAAATACACACACACTAGTACCTTGCCCGTAAATGACGGTTTTATAGAGCGTTTTCTTGAAATGTCAGAGCACTCTCTCTCTGTGCACTCAATCTTTCTCTCTCTTTCTGTGCGCGCTCCCTCTGTGTGTGTGCTGTCGGCTCTGTACCCCTACCTCTCTGTCTCTCTCTAGGCGCTCTCTGTCTGTGGCTCTCTTTATCTGTGAGCTCTCTGTCTGTGCCCTCTCTCTCGGTGAGTTCTTTCTCTGTGGGCTCTCTGTGCACTCAGCTCTCTGTGCACTCGCTCTCTCTGCGCTGTATGTACACTCTCTCTCTCTGCGCTGTATGTACACTCTCTCTGTGTATGCTCTCCCTCTATGCACTCTTTGTGACCTTTCTCTTTGCTCTCAGTTTCTAAACTCTCTCTGTGCTCTGATTTTGTGCGCGCCCTCTGTCTGTGTGTGCGCGCTCTCTTTTCCTCACTATCTCGATCTCTCTCACTCACTTACTTTGGTCTGTGACTATCTGTGCTGTGTTTTCTCTGTGCTGTCTCTGAACTGCATCATGGATGTCGGCTGCTATTAATTCCTGCTTTTAGGCCCACCCCGATGACATCATGGCCACGCCCCTCAACAACATCAGCGTCACAATATGAAAACTATATACATACATACATATACACACATACATATATACACACATACACACACATCCATAAATTCAATACATGATTATATCCATGCAATGAATGAGAAATGCTTGGTCCATTACAATCATATTCAGGGATCAAACATTTTTATATATTATATTAAGTGTACTGCTGTAAATTTGTGAGTGTAACCCAGTGGCAGTCCCTACCTCCCACTAGTCGGCATTTCCAACTTTCATGGTGGGCGGTAGGGTAATCTCTAGGTGGAGTTCCTGACGAGTGACAATGGAGGCTCGCAGCCCCATGCTTGGCTGGTTGGAGAGCTGGTGAGAGAGCCTAGGGTCAGTAGTCAGGACCGGATCACTAGCTAGTAAGTACAGGGTGATACATGACTAGGGTGATACGATTTTGTAACCAGAAATGAGATGGGGTACATTGAGTTACTGTGGCACCGGTGGGAGGTAAGGAAATTTTACCATCAAAAGTGGGCAGTGGTATTAAAAGGTTGCCGAATCCTGGTGTAACCAATAAATCTCATTTGCCTGGAGACAGCAATGTACTCTGGTTCTTTTAGAGTTAATTTATTTAGTATGTATTACTCACCATCACCAATATTATCTGGAATTTCCTCCTCCTTCATCCTTATATCTGGCTCTTTGTCGTGTTGATATCTTGAGCGACTTGAAGACTTCACATTGGAAGTCCCTGTATATATAATTTATAGAAAGTACTTACAACATCACTTTGTTTTTCCTTGCAGTTTAGGTGGTTTGTTGTATGCTCATTTAACAAAGACTAAAATATTTTATGGAATATTTTAAAGAATAAAAAAGGTCAAGGGAGGGGATCAAGTAGACCTAATGAGGTAGTAAAAAGGTAATACATTTACTGCACACTACAAATACATATACTGATATAGGGCCACCAACATTTTAAAAATGCATTAAAGATAATCTGATGCTTTTGGTACAATAGACTACTTTCATTATATTCAATGTTCTGACCAGAAGGGTGTCAATAAAAACTGGTGGGAGTGCCTATCACCTCTCAGTTTAATTTAAGTTAAACCTTTTAAATAAAATGAACTAAAAACATACATCAAATGAAACATCATTATTAAAAACAGTGACAAAAATACATATTTGCAGATCAATTGTTAGACAACTTCAAATAAAAATAATATATAGTAAAACGATTTTATCATTTGGTTTCACCTTAAAAAGGAAAACAAGAAGCCCCAGAAGGTTTATTTAAATGGAAAAAAAACTTTTAGCAACTAGTTTTACTAACCATAAGCTCTATGTCAATGTAGCCCTGAAGTGCAGCACATGTAATGAGATGTAGACCCCTCCTCATAAGGTTAGGTGCAACCAGCCAACCAACAGCCAACCAACAGTGACTTAGGCAGGAGAAAAACTGAGAACAAACAATATGTAATGTCTAATAAAATCTTTTTTAATAAGGAATGAAGTTAGTGTACCGCTCTCGAGGAGGACAAGGGAACTTGTGGGGAGTAAAAATCTTGTTTTTCTTTACATCCTTTCGGCAGCACAGATAATGAGACTTATTAAGCAAATATAGCCATGGACAGGGAGGAAAAACAGGAATTTACCGCCTCTAAATCTCTACCAAAGTTGGAATTTGGCCCCAAACAAGATTGTAGTGTAGCACTTTATGACGGGATGGAAATTTGAAAATGTTGCTGCTTTAAAAGGGAGATTTCAGTTTTCTGGATTTCACTAGGAATATAATATACCTATGTATCTCTTTACATTTGTGTACTTTAAAAGCTTTGTTTGGCATCTGCCTAAAAGCTTACAAATAGTTCCTGCTTTGGTCTGCCCTCTGCAGCTCAAGAAGACACAAATGCTGAAGTACAGCGTTTCAAGTTAGACCAATCAGTGATCACCTCTCAGCAGCATGATCCAGGATTGACAGGACCCATTGTCTGAAGTGATGAGACTCTAAGAAACTTTCCATTTTTGTATCCTTACTCCAACTTGAAGCTCTTCTACCAAACTTCGTCAAAGAGATTGGCATGAAAAGGACCCTGTACCTTCTCTTCTTTTGACCGAATGACAAAACCCATGCTCAGATACAAATCTAGTTGTATTTTTATTACTTCTATTTTTACAAAGGTAACTATACTGTGAGAAACATCAACCATGATAATTCTTATCTTTTGGAAGACTGGATGTATTCCCCGATAGTTGGTTTCTTTAGTTGAAAGAATCAGTATGATCCTACAAAAGACAGTTGCATGCAAGACTCTAAGAAGCGGTGTCAGCTTACCATGACTTTAACCATAAAGCTCTTCTAGCTGTTGTCGACAAAACTGTTGATCTTTAATTCAACTTCAGTCTCTCAAGAGATATTACAAATAAAATCAGTAGCACTCCTTAACCCAGGCAGCTCTTGCAATGTCACTGGAGACCCTGGCAATAATGGTACACATCGCATTTGCCATATCCATTGCTAATGTGGAAGCCTTTATAGAGGTCCCAGACATCTGAAAAGATCTCCATACTGCGCATTTGTCCTTAAAGTCTTTCATTGCTAATGCATCTTATATAGGAAATGTTGAACATTTAGACAACCATCTAATAGGAATACTCCAAACTTCTGTCTCCCTACAGCTCAAGGCCAATAAATGCCGTAAATATTTTGATGTAGCCATTATTCTTTCTGGAAACTTCAATTCTTCTTTAAAGGCATTTCTAAGTGAGCTGGATTATGAGTGCATCTGATAGAGGAGAATTAATAATGTATGGAAAAAATAGTTTTGCATGAAAAAAAATACCAAAATAAACATTTAAACCCTGAAGATTGCAAAATATCTTGTAATTTCTGACAGTTGTAAATTAGGGTAAACACCCTCCAAACCCAGGCCAAATTAACATAAAATGTAAAATAATATGTTTTGACCAATCAGGTTAGCTGAAACTTTTGAATTAACTCTGGGTTTATGTTTGTGATGAAAAACAGCTTTGGATAAGTAGTGTGTCTGGGATGAAAGGCATGGGCAGAAGAGACAGAGAGCAGACTGCATCAGGAGGCACATCCCAGGCAGTGACATCAGTGCTCTCCTATTGGCTGAGGAAGGCACACCGGTTATGTAATGATTTAAAAACTGCTCTCCTGTTCATGTTGATTGGGTGTGGATCAGGGGCTTATGTAGCCACCCCTGAGGGTGTCAACATAATCATTAGAGGGATCTTCAGATATTAATAAAAAAGTTAAATGTTTTATGACATGTGCAACATACATAAATTATGCTTTTTGCATAAAGAGTGCAAAAATCTAATAACCCAGGAAACTTGGATATGCCTTTAATAATCTGATGAATGAGTAATGTACAGAAAAACATTTAATCTGTTTTCTCATTTCCAAAAAAGTATTTTGGATATTGTCTTACTTGTGTCCTCAATTCTGCAAACTACATCTACCACAGAAATTAAGGAATTCAGGTCTTGTTCCGATCAAAATTAGTTCTCTGGGACAGAAGAATCCAATAGAGCTTCAAACCTGGAGAATCCAAAAGACCCTAGACTCAACCTTCTTCTGAACTAGAGAAATTATAACCCGGCAAGACTTCCAGACACCTGTGGATCCTCATAGCTCTGTCTTTTTAGCTGATGGACTTGACATAATGCAGAGGAAGATTGTTCATTAACCGCAGTCAAATACTCGTTAATAGATGTTTGGAATCAACCAAGAAAGTCTCCAATTGTATTAGAAGGTTGCGAATTTTATAAAACTAGCTCTTTCAAACATGAATCACACAGATTCTTCTTATAAGAAAGGGGATCATTTTTGTCACAAATACCACTTAAAAAGGGACACAACTAGTTTTTTTTTTTTAAAAGGGTTGGTTTTAAACATACACAATTATTGGGCATGCCAGAGCACATGATTATTCCCCAAAACATAATGAAAATTATGTAATAAACAGTCTAATTGAGAATAGCCCATAAAACGAGAAGAACCATGATCCTTTAAAATAAAAAAAAGGACAATCCATCAAAATAAACGACATGAAGAGAGAGAAAACATCTTTAGCAGCACAGAGATACACTGATCCAAATCAGCAGCCAGAATGGCAGTAAGAAAACTCAAATTCTGTCTTGTGGCTCATTACAAATAGCTCAGAGTGATTAAAAGAAACAAACAGATTGGCAACACTGTACCTAGACACCTGAAGCAACAATACGACTGGCCAACTGCGGAATCATATGGAGAAGTTGCCTCCAGATGCTGCAGTGGCTTCCTGCACAGAAAATAAGTGATGTCTTACCCAAGAAAAAAACTGCTACAAAAGAAAGTAACATACTTTTTTTAATTTTTATTTAAAAGAATAAGAGCCACATTCAATTGCAAGCCCGCAACTCGATCGCAGATGGCCGTATGTCTGAGGGTGTGCTGTGAGCTCCCGTTCGTCTCCGTTTGCGATGCTATTCAATTGCTCAAGCCTTCAAGTTACTGGCCGAAACCGTAAACCGTGCACTGGTTCCTAGCAGTTCAGGGCGGGAACATGATCAATTAAGCAAGCCCGTAACCTCCCATTTAGAATCAGCCAATAGAAAATGAGACATTATTACGGCAGTAAAACATTGAGGTTACATGTCAATCAATCAGGTTCGGGGGTTAGATATCATTTCCCCCATTATTTACAGTGCAGCATTGATTTTTTATTTGCATTTACAGTGCTACGAATAGGTGTTTAATCCCCTTGCGGGTCCTCTCTAGCATTTGTAGGATTTTCTCCTTCATTTGCCATTTATGGGTGTGAAAACATTAGCGGGCTTGGGTAAATTGAGCATTCGAATAGCAATTTGCGATTTTAGCAATTGTAACTCTTGCAAAAGTGAAAGAACAAAGGCTTCAGTCGGCTGTAAGATACGATTTTAACAATCGCCATTTTTTAAGTCGTAACTCGTAAGCCGTTTTGAGCCAACAAAAAGACGTTGATCGAATAGCAAATTAACTTGCACCCTCACTTACGGGCTACCGGATCGCCAGAAACCTCAATTGAATGGTGGCCTAGGATACTTACGTCACCAATACTTACCTGCTTTAAGAATTTAATGTCATAATTACTTCTATCCATAACATAACTGAATCCATCCATAACGGATTAGCTTAATTAATGTAGCACACAGCCCACAAAGCTCAAAGACATAATAAAAGCAACAGGCAGAAAAACAAAATTGATTCTTTTTCCTTGTTTTCCAATGGAAAATCCACTCTGGTGTGATGGCCAATAATCACTTCCCTACATAGGAAAAATTATAAGAAATTCTTCTCCTTATTCCTTCTTCTATAAGGTGCACTCCTACCGGAGGTAGGACAGATAACACTGCTGGTTAAGGAAGGGAGATCATTTTAATAATCTGGTGTGCACCTACCTTACCTAAGGAGGAGGAGTGGTCTACATCTTATTACCTGAGTTGCCTGACAAAGATGTGAGTGGAGGAACCAATTGATGTATAGGAGTAGCGTAGAGCAAAATGAGAACACTAATTGGTGTATCAGGCACTAAAATATGCACTCTCATTTTATGGCTTGGTGTCCATTTCCAAACTATATAATGAAACTGTGGCCACTTGCAGTTGGTGATAGCATGAAGGCTTTGCCACATAGCCATTTTTTATCTACTCACCTCTTTTTGGGAGGGCTTTAAGGGCTATGTATGGTTTCAATAATTGTGTAGCCAATATTAAAGTATGTATACAGTATATAGACAATATTTATATTACAGCATGCAACTACACGGACATCTTCTACTGCACAAAACTTCACACTGCATTGATGAAATGCTTCAAACAATTACTGGATATTGTTATTTAAAATATTTTATATACATTAACAGATTTCTAGATAAACAATATCGGGAAAGCAACAACAAAGACTTTCTTTCAGGCACAGTAGATTGTGTGTCTACTGATGCATTAATGTGCGAGAAGCCAAATCAGTCTTTACTTTCCTAATCAGACCTGTAAATTAAGTTTCTAACAGGGATAAAGCTACTGGACACTGTCAGATAAAATTGCCAACCAGGTAAAAAAAAAATTTTTTATACAGTGGGTATAAAAAGTCTACACACCCCTGTTAAAATGTCAGGTTTCTGTGCTGTAAAAACATTAGACAAAGATAAATAATTTCAGAACTTTTTCCACCTTTAATGTGACCTATAAACTGTACAACTCAATTGAAAAACAAACTAAAATCTTTTAGGTGGAGAAAAAAAAAAATGTAGTTGCATAAGTCTGCACACCCTCTTATAACTGGGGATGTAGCTGTGTTCAGAATTAAGCAATCACATTCCAAATTGTTAAATAGGAGTCAGCATACACCTGCCATCATTTAAAGTGCCTCTGATTAACCCCAAATAAAGTTCAGCTGCTCTAGTTGGTCTTTCCTGAAATTTTCTTAGTTGCATCCCACAGCAAAAGCCATGGTCCACAGAGAGCTTCCAAAGCATCAGAGGGATCTCATTGTTAAAAGGTATCAGTCAGGAGAAGGGTACAAAAGAATTTCCAAGGCATTAGATATACCATGGAACACAGGGAAAAAAGTGGAGAAAATATGGCACAACAGTGATGTAACGGAGTTGGAACACGAATCCAATATCTCCGCTGGTATACAGTAAAATACCCAAGAGGCACTACAGTTTCACCATCCCCGACCTCCCATATTGGAGGACACACAATTTGGGAGTCAAATGAATACTGTCTTTATTTTGTTGTGCAGAAATATTTATACACATCTCTTCTCACAGGCAATACACATCCCCCATAGTTGGCCACACAATACACATAGAGGGACAATAGGTGGGTCACACCTCCCTGAGGCTACCTGGCAAACTTTGATACAATCAGACCTTGATTAGATCATCCTTCTTTGTTCTTATGTCTCACAATAAAAACACTTTATACAATAGACTTCCTTATCTTATGAGTCTCTGTAATAGGATTATCTATTAGCCTAGTAGCTGTAATATTCTGAGCCAATATATTCTGTAGAACATAAACCAACATATCTACAGTATAGCAATGTGATTATATTTTAACCAATAATTAAATAACCATATAACAGGGTAAAACAGTGATGGGTTCCGTTACACACCTCCCCCGTGACCATAAGCCGGCATACACGGTCTGATCCCAACGGATCGGCCTGGGGATGTCCGGACAAAAGTATTTGTTGGTCAATTCTCTAGTTTGACAACCCATCGGCATTACTGCAATTCACATTTACTCACATTTCACATATCCCCAGATAGCTGGGATCTGAGCGCACAAAACTACCGAATAGCGCTCAGATCCTATTCACACAGTTAAATTTCCATGTAGCTAAAGTCTTTCCCATAGTCTTTCATTATATGAATGGGCTCCATGGCATAGCTATCTGGGGTATCACCGCTCCCACAGGGCAAGTACCGAATGACCCCCCTGTATGTAAAGGGCCAGAATGAGTGACATACACTCTGGTATGGCCGAATACTGGTTTTAAAGGGCAATATGTCCCAGGGCCATAGTCGCAGGGCAGGAGGCTGGCAATAAGTCCTCTCCAGGACAAAGTGTCAAAAAGCACTTCGTCACCCATCTCCCCTTTGGGGGGAAGTCTAACCAGGCACCTGGATATTTCGCTGTGGTGGTGGGGCAACACGCTGAGGGGACTTGAGGGGCAGAGGCCAGCGACACTCTGCCCTGATGCCAGCTCTTCTGCTGGTATAACCTGCAGACCATTCTGCTCTGTACAAGGGACAAAGGGAGGGCAGAGGCCGACTGCACTCTGCCCCGCTGTCAACTCTTCTGCTGGGGTACTTGGGACATATTCCGGCTCAGTAGCCAGGGAAAGGTGGGGGTCAGTGGGGGTTAACATTTCTCCTGTTAACCCTGGGGCCACATTAGGAATTAGCTGGGGAGGGGAATTTGTACTTACCCCCTCCTCCGGTTGTCCCAGTGAGGGTAGTTGGGGATCTGGACAGGCTGTCCAGCATCCCGGTAGGTCAGGCATAGAGACCATGGTCCCATCTGCGCCATCTGGGAGATTAGTGTCTCCCCTTGTTAGGGTAAGCTGTCGCTGGGGGGAGAGGGTGACACCTTCAGCTCCCTGGGGTTCACACTGCCGCTGGGGGGAAAGGACGACCCCTTCGGCCCCCTGGGGTACACAGTGCCGCTGGGGAGGAAGGATAGCACCTTCTGCTCCCTGGGGTACACACTGTCGCTGGGGAGGAAGGACGACACCTTCAGCTCCCTGGGGTACACACTGCCGCTGGGGAGGAAGGACAACTCCTTCAGCTCCCTGGGGTACACACTGCCGCTGGGGGGAAAGGACGGCCCCTTCTGCTCCCTGGGGTACACACTGCCGCTGGGGGGGGAAGGACGACACCTTCGGCCCCCTGGGGTACACACGGTCGCTGGGGAGGAAGGACGACACCTTCAGCTCCCTGGGGTACACACTGTCGCTGGGGAGGAAGAACGGCACCTTCTGCTCCCTGGGGTACACACTGCCGCTGGGGGGGAAGGACGACACCTTCTGCTCCCTGGGGTACACACTGTCGCTGGGGAGGGGAATTAGTTGGAGTATTCCACGTGGAGCGGTTTCTGTTTCTGGGACAGTCTCTCTGCATGTGGCCCTGCTGGTTACACGTGTGGCACCTGATGTACTGTGGAGGGGTTTGGTAGTTCCCACCACCCCCCGGACGCAGTGCTGGGGGGGGGGGGGGTTAATGGTGGGAGATGGCTTAGCAGCTACCAAGATGGACCGCTCCTGTGCCCGCTGCTTTTCCATTATGTATTTGTGGACATCTGTCATTAACCATTCCAAGGTTTTTATGGGAAGCGTACCTGGGATAAAGTCTGCTTTGGAGTTCTCTTCCAAACTCAGTTTGTGTGGCATTAAGAGGTACTGTAACCGCTACCCGGTCTCCCTCCATGAGTTCCTTTCTGTCTGCATCCCTGTAGTCCGCGGCCGCCTCCTCCTCCTCATCATGGAACGCTGTCCGAAAACTAGCCGGTTCCATCCTGCTGTAGCCAGGGGCGCTGTACGGATACTAGCGTTGCCCTCAATTTGTACTCCACGGAATGGTGTCTCCTGTAGCTGTCCTTCTGACCGTGGGAACAATTCCGCCACTTGCCACCAAATGTAACGGAGTTGGAACACGAATCCAATATCTCCGCTGGTATACGGTAAAATACCCAAGAGGCACTACAGTTTCACCATCCCCGACCTCCCATATTGGAGGACACACAATTTGGGAGTCAAATGAATACTGTCTTTATTTTGTTGTGCAGAAATATTTATACACATCTCTTCCCACAGGCAATACACATACCCCATAGTTGGCCACACAATACACATAGAGGGACAATAGGTGGGTCACACCTCCCTGAGGCTACCTGGCAAACTTTGATACAATCAGACCTTGATTAGATCATCCTTCTTTGTTCTTATGTCTCACAATGAAAACACTTTATACAATAGACTTCCTTATCTTATGAGTCTCTAGTCTAGTAGCTGTAATATTCTGAGCCAATATATTCTGTAGAACATAAACCAACATATCTACAGTATAGCAATGTGATCATATTTTAAACAAGAATTAAATAACCATAAAACAGGGTAAAACAGTGATGGGTTCCGTTACAAGTGACATTACAAAGAACTGGAGCTCCCTCCAAAATTGATGAAAAGACGAGAAAAAAACTGGTCTGGGAGGCTACCAAGAGGCCTACAGCAACATTAAAGGAGCTGCAAGAATATCTGGCAAGTACTGGCTGTGTGGTACATGTGACAACAATCTCCCGTATTCTTCAGATGTCTGGGCTATGGAATAGAGTGGCAAGACGAAAGCCTTTTCTTATGAAGAAAAACATCCAAGCCAGGCTACATTTTGCAAAAACACATCTGAAGTCTCCCAAAAGCATTTGGGAAAATGTGTTATGGTCGGATGAAACCAAGGTTGAACTTTTTGGCCATAATTCTAAAAGATATGTTTGGCGCAAAAACAACACTGCACATCACCAAAAGAACACCATACCCACAGTGAAGCATGGTGGTGGCAGCATCATGCTTTGGGGTTGTTTTTCTTCAGCTGGAACTGGGGCCTTAGTTAAGATAGAGGGAATTATGAACAGTTCCAAATACCAGTCAATATTGGCACAAAACCTAGAAAGCTGAACATGAAGAGGAATTTCATCTTTCAGCATGACAACGACCCAATGCATACATCCAAATCAACAAAGGAATGGCTTCACCAGAAGAAGATTAAAGTTTTGGAATGGCCCAGCCAGAGCCCAGACCTGAATCTGATTGAAAATCTGTGGGGTGATCTGAAGAGGGCTGTGCAAGAAGAGTGGGCAAATCTTGCCAAGTCAAAATGTGCCATGCTGATAGACTCATACCCAAAAAGACTGAGTGCTATAATAAAATCAAAAGGTGCTTCAACAAAGTACTAGTTTAAGGGTGTGCATACTTATGCAACCATATTATTTTATTTTTATATTTTTTCTTCCCTCCACCTAAAAGATTTGAGTTTGTTTTTCAATTTTCACATTAAAAGGTGGAAAAAGTTCTGAAATTATTTATCTTTGTCTAATTTTTTTACAGCACAGAAACCTGACATTTTAACAGGGGTGTGTAGACTTTTTATATCCACTGTACATAAAGACTTTTACTAGCCAAGTTTTTTTTATGATGACCAATACATGTAAAGATCGTTTTCAATATAATGTAAAAGAATAATAATAAAAAGGGGAACTTTATTTGAATTATGTGAAAGTGTGAATAACGCCGCTTATAAAGTAATTCACTCATGGACGAATTGGAGGTTATTGTTTAGCTATGATCACAAACATCCAGTGCTAACCTTAGTGAAAGCTTATGGGGTAACTGCCAAGCAAGAAAACAAATACAACAATTGTCCTCCTAATAATAATTGGGACAAATCCTCTCAAGGTATAGTAGTCAAACGGACATACGCACAGACACACAAGGCTATGCCCCATAAAGGGAACCTCCTTTCTAAAGGGCATATAAACCCAAATGCTAAACTTGTCCCATCAGTAAATTGATGTTTTGTCATTGTGATGCATTCAAACCATACATAAAGATAGAACAAACCAATCGTAAATCCCACTAAACGGGTATAAATTTAGCCAGGTTTGTACTGTCACCTTAAATATAGCGACCTAATAAATTGATGAGTTGTAACATTGTAATTTATTGTCCGTTCCGAAACGGGTATTAGAAAAAAATTCTGTGTCAAAACGGCCAGTTCAACAGATTGGTCTGAGGGGCCTGTTAATTATCTTGACTTAACATAATGTAGCATTAAAAACAGAGTGATGACATTTTCTAATTCCAGCTACAAATTCAAGTAGATTATTATTGTGTGAATCACTCACCGGCACAGAGCTCTGAATGGATTGTCACCTGCAGAATATCCTTTTCATCCAGCGAGTTCTCTCCTCCCTCACTAAGACTGCCATTCTCATCTTGCAGACCTGTTAAGATAAAAGATAAAAAAAATAAAAAAATCTAATTCTTATATAGATTATTATACTTACAAATACAAAAAAAAAAATATATATATATATATATATATATATTATTATACACACACACACACATATATATATATACACACACAAACAATATCTCACAAAAGTGAGTACACCCCTCATATTTTTGTAAATATTTTATTATATCTTTTCATGTGACAGCACTGAAGAAATGACACTCTGCTACAATGTAAAGTAGTAAGTGTACAGCCTGTATAACAGTGTAAATTTGCTGTCCCCTCAAAATAACTCAACACACAGCCATTAATGTCTAAACCGTTGGCAACAAAGGTGAGTACACCCCTAAGTGGAAATGTCAAAATTGGGCCCAATTAGCCATTTTCCCCACCCGGTGTCATGTGACTCGTTAGTGTTACAAGGTCTCAGGTGTGAATGGGGAGCAGGTGTGTTAAATTTGGTGTTATCACTCTAACACACTGGTCACTGGAAGTTCAACATGGCAACTCATGGCGAAGAACTCTCTGAGGATCTGAAAAAAAAAGAATTGTTGCTCTACATAAAGATGGTCTAGGCTATAAGAAGATTGTCAAGACCCTGAAACTGAGCTGCAGCACGGTGGGCAAGACCATACAGTGGTTTCACAGGACAGGTTCCACTCAGAACAGGCCTCGCCATGGTCGACCAAAGAAGTTGAGTGCACGTGCTCAGCGTCATATCCAGAGGTTGTCTTTGGGAAATAGACGTATGAGTGCTGCCAGTGTTGCTGCAGAGGTTGAAGGGGTGGGGGGGGGTCAGCCCATACGCCGCACACTGCATCAAATTAGTCTGCATGGCGTCCCAGAAGGAAGCCTCTTCTAAAGATGATGCACAAGAAAGCCTGGAAAAAGTTTGCTGAAGACAAGCAGACTAAGGACATGGATTACTGGAACCATGTCCTGTGGTATGATGAGACCAAGATACATTTATTTGGTTCAGATGATGCCAAGCGTGTGTGGCAGCAACCAGGTGAGGAGTACAAAGACAAGTGTGTCTTGCCTACAGTCAAGTATGGTGGTAGGAGTGTCATGGTCTGGGCCTGCATGAGTGCTGCCGGCATTGGGGAGCTACAGTTCATTGAGGGAACCATGAATGCCAACATGTACTGTGACATACCGAAGCAAAGCATGATCCCCTCCCTTTGGAGACTAGGCCACAGGGCAGTATTCCAACATGATTCCAACAAGGTGGGGGAGTGCAAGGTCTCCAACATCCACCAGCTCTGTGATGTCATTATAGAAGAGTGGAAGAGCTCTGGTGAAGTCCATGCCCATAAGGGTTAAGGCAGTGCTGGAAAATAATGGTGGCCACACAAAATATTGACACTTTGGGCCAATTTGAACATTTCCGCTTAGGGGTGCACTCATTAATGGCTGTGTGTGGAGGTATTTTGAGGGGCATCAAATTTACACTGTTATACAGGCTGTACAATTACTACTTAACATTGCAGCGGAGTCGGGCCTAAGCAGTGTGAGCAGTGTGTGAAATCTGCTGAAAGAGGTCCTGTTGGTGAGCTGCTGTTAGCAGCTAAAAGCCAAGTTGAAGAGCAGAGCCAAGTCGGATTGCAGAGCAAAGCAGAGCCAAGGCGGATTGCAGAGCAGAGCCAAGGCGGATTGCAGAGCAGAGCAAAGCCAAGTCGGATTGCAGAGCAGAGCAAAGCCAAGTCGGATTGCAGAGCAGAGCAACGCCAAGTAGGATTGCAGAGCAAAGCAACGCCAAGTAGGATTGCAGAGCAGAGCAACGCCAAGTAGGATTGCAGAGCAGAGCAACGCCAAGTAGGATTGCAGAGCAGAGCAACGCCAAGTAGGATTGCAGAGCAGAGCAAAGCCAAAGCAGATTGCAGAGCAGAGCAAAGCCAAGTCGGATTGCAGAGCAAAGGCAGATTGCAGAGCAGAGCAAAGCCAAGTCGGATTGCAGAGCAGAGCAAAGCCAGGTCGGATTGCAGAGCAGAGCAGAGCCAAGTCGGTCTACAGAGCAGAGCCAAGACGGATCGGAGAGGAAAGCGGTTTAAAGATAAAACTGTCTTTGCCTGGAAGCTGGCCACAGAGAAAGCGGTTTCCAATTGTAAAGACTGTAAATTAACCCCATGGAGAAGGCGGCAGTATAGCTGAGGATTTGTTAGCACTGTTGCTAAAAAGGTATATTAAGGGTCCCTGGAATGCTCCCCTTTCTACGAATTAAGAAATTTACAAGAGAACTGTTTGATTTGTTATACCTTTGGCTGATGTAAGCAATAATGTTATGTACTTTTTTGGACTTTTAATAAAAATAATTAAAATAATACATGATCTTCTTGCTGTTAATCTAGAAGGTAGCAGGTCAAACTACCACTATATATAATATATATATATATATATATATATATATATATATAAATACCCATGTTTGTCAGATTTAACAGGCAAACACAGGAACATCAGGATGGAATGTGATAAATAAAAATGGAATGATGTGCCTTCCAACAATGTAAGACTGTACACATAAGACTGGAAATTATGAGGACAATCTCAGGCACTGTGTATCCATTTAATGTAGAAGGTTGTTATAATCCCCTTCCATGCACCCTCTTGGACAAATGCAAGGGTTAAACAAGAAATGTACTTAAAGTTTAAAACAATTTGTTTACTCATCATTTAATGAAGGGCAAATATGCAAGTATTTAATGTGTAGTTAACATGACAAGGTAGAGTGGAGTAGAGTTTTTTGTCATTTCCATTTACCTGTTCTTAATAAACACAACCTAGTATTACATGGACTGTCACATGATGGGATTCCCAAAGTGTTTGGTCCCTTCTTATTCTCCTCCGCTTGGTCCCAAACCTCCATAGAGAGTGAGACTGCAGCATCTTTACACTGAGATACAGAGCAGGAAAATATATTAACATCACATAACAGATCTAAATGTAATTCAAATAACATAACATACCTCAAACATTAATAAGAGCAAAGACTTTAGAACCGGGGCCTGCAATACATAGACACACCGAGATGGACAACTATGGCTTTGTCCAATAGGAGAACAAATGACCAGGAAAAAATGCACCCAATGGCCTTTGAATAGCATTACTGTTATGAACTATTAAACTTTTTTTTTTTTTCTTTAACCCACATTCACTGCAACTCACATCATGTGTCTCTTCTATATAAAACATTGGCTTAATGGAGTAAAATATGTATGATTACAAAATGCGTGTCCAATTATTAATAATGTAAAAATGTTATATTTTCAGGTTTGCTAACAAACTTTTTTTAGATAATATCTCTTTGACAATCTATTGCACTAATGTTTAGTGCAGTATTGCACCTTAATTATAAATGACTGCACTACCTTGAACTACACACACATTTAAGAATTATATTTAGGAGCAAAAAGTAACAATTTTAGAAGTCCAAGCCTAGAGGCAGTTTCATTTTCTTAACATGGACATCTAGAAATGTAAGTTTGTAGATCCAGCACACCAGTATACCAAGGAGGCTCCCTATTTGGGACAACAATCAAGATATAACCGGAATACTAAAACCGCAAGTACTTCCCTTGCTTGAAGCGGATATAGCCGATTGATGGTGCAGTGTGGCTACAGCTTCTTATCTAAGTGTTATACTTTGAGTTATTCCTCAAGCCACATAGTGGCATGGAGTATTACCTAAGCAGTTGGGCAATAATATATTGCAGAACACTACTATTATCAGGATGTCCATGGAAGAATTTTGTTTTTACACTATAATTATATATATGTGTGTTTATTATTCAGTAAACCTAGTATTACAGCTGGATAAGCAATATGAGGAATACTGAATAGCATTATATTTGATTGGCACATTATATGGCATAGGCCAACATCATGTCAATAGCCTTACTCATTATAGGGATCGTGTTATTCTATACATTATGGCAATATTTTTATTGGCCCTGTTCCTTGTCCGACATTTACTATTAAAATACCAAACTTTATGTAATAAAATGCTTTCATATATTTTGATCTATTTATATGGTCGGTAGGTTTTACTGAACCATTATATAATTATTTTATCGTTTTTTTATAAATAGCAGCGTTTTTTAAGATTTTTAATATCCTAAAATTACATTTAATCAATAACAAACCAATAACACAAAAATGATTACTTCAGTCTATCTTGAGAAGGGATCGCAAATGACAGGTGTTATCCTGAAATCCTATACATGGTATGTATCAACTGGTGTAACTTTCTTATTTGTAATGGAGGTAAATTAATCCAATTGCCACAATCCTTCTGTTACCCTTTTGGGAGTGGTCACAAGACCCATTAGCACCTCCACTCCGGACTGTCGGTGGTAATCAATATATTTCAATCTGTGCCCATATTCCCTACAACAGTCTGACTTTATTCAATAATGTAACCATTTAACTCTGTTACAGAACCAATTATTAAAAACACCTATACAGCAAACCATACTTAGCAATACTCAACACATATAGTCTTGTATCACACAATCAACAAAACTGTTTTACATCATTATTGATTGAATTGACCATTTTGATAAATTAAATTAAATGTAATCAATTTTGATGCAAGACCAGTAACCAAATAATAGCTTGCCAACAAAAAAATACAAATAATTAGCTTGCAATCTCAGATACATTATAACCACCCGTGATACATATTGCTTCAATATATATTTATATACTCTAACTGCCATATACATTGTTATACCAGATTTTACTACTTTCATAGAGTAACAGGTTGTATTGCTAATTATTAATCTCATATATACTGTATCAAAAAGACATGTGATTGTTTATACACGCTGCATATCATTTCTGTATTGCACTAACCAAATATAGACAGACTGTTAACCAAACTTTATAAGATTATATACACTGTTTATATACTGCTATATTGAACTAAACAAATATAGATTGTATTAAAATAAAATAGTTAATCCACATTTGATAAGTTTGTATACACTGCTTATTGATTTCTGTATTGAAGTAACCAAATATAAAGTGTGTTAAGACTAAATTGTTATCCAATCATCCAAAAGAGATTGAAATAGACATCGGGTAGATTGTCTATTGTGATCTAACTAAATATCAAAGCTTACAAGTGTAAACACTTATAATTGTTTATCCTTGATATTTACTGGTATACCAATAAATGCTATTTCTGCACACAGCGTATACTTGTCGATATATTGATCCTCAAACTCAATTAATCTATACATTATAATATTTAAAAAAAACTATATTAATCTATACAGTGTAATATTTATGTCATATCAATTGCATGAAAGTTTTGTAAGGGATATGTCTCTATTAAACATAACACCCTAGCAGAATTTTATTGCGTGCCGACCCAACAATGCATTCTGTATAAAATAAGAATTGAAAATTCGCTCAGGTCCGGATAAATCCTGGAAAGCAAAGGTAGTCAGTGTGTCCTGAATGTGGTATAATGTGTCCAGCAGTGCTCACCTCTCCAGCCAGGTGGTGACTGTGGGGGGAATTCCTCTTCACAATGGTGTATTCCTACAGGATAAGAGAGGAACATGTTGATTTTATTGCAGGGCAGGTTCTGGGTCATAAATACCTTCTTATACATCTCTCTAGTACAGTGGTAGTCAACAAAATCTCTACCGCCCACTAGTGGTCGATTTAAGCTTTCATGGTGGGAGGCGGGGTAATCTCTAGGTGACGTCGCTGACGTGGGATGTCCACGTCTGAGACCCTGCAGAACCACACTTGGCTGGTTGGAGAGCTGATGAGAAAGCCTAGGTACAGAAGTCAGGACCGGATCACTATCTAGTAAATACAGGTTGATACATAGCTAGGGCCATATGATTTATGTACCCAGAAATGAGATGGGTAAATTGCATTATAGCAGTACCGGTGGGTGATAAGGACATTTTAGCCATCAAAAGGTGGCGGTAGGTATTAAAAGGCTGACTACCTCTGGTCTAGGATAAGAGGAGCAGTCAATCCTTTCCAGCTCAACTCACAGAATCTCAATGCTTCCAAAAATATTGTGTAATGAATAACTGACTGTGCAGCTACAAATATTTCTTTAGTCACGTTGTATACAATGTATAGACGTTTGTATGATACAAACCATGGAAATTATGTAGTCATGATATAATACAGAGAACACATTTCATAATATTGTTTGCAGCTGTAGCACATCCTCTTCCTGTTCTAGATACACCAATTGACAAGGAACATGTCCTTTATACATCAATTCTTTAGTATGATCCTAACCTGCAACCAAATACAGCCAATCACAATACACTATATTGCAGTGCAGAGGATAGTCATGGGGAGAGTAATTTTCCATCAGCTCTTACCTCTCCAGTCAGCAGGTAGATGATCTCCAGAGCGTGATTCAATAAGATGTTCTTGTCTCTTTTCAAATCAGACATGATCAGTGCTTTAGCCAAACGCTGAAAAAGTGAGGTCTAGAAGAACGGGAAAGAGTTAAGAATATCTCTCTCTGTGAGCCCACTGCCTTCTCTGTGCACCCTCTATGTGTGTGTGTGCACCCTCTCTCTCTTCTTACCCTTGCCCTCTCTCCACCCCCTCTCTTTCTCTCTCTCTCTCCACCCTCCCCCTCTTTCTCTCTCTCTCCACCCTCCCCCTCTTTCTCTCTCTCCACCCCCTCTCTTTCTCTCTCTCCACCCTCCCTCTCTTTCTCTCTCTCCACCCTCCCTCTCTTTCTCTCTCTCCACCCTCCCTCTCTTTCTTTCTCTCTCATCACCCTCCCTCTCTTTCTTTCTCTCTCTCCACCCTCCCTCTCTTTCTTTCTCTCTCACCACCCTCCCTCTCTTTCTTTCTCTCTCTCCACCCTCCGTCTCTTTCTTTCTCTTTCTCCACCCTCCCTCTCTTTCTTTCTCTCTCTCCACCCTCCCTCTCTTTCTTTCTTTCTCTCTCTCCACCCTCCCTCTCTTTCTTTCTCTCTCTCCACCCTCCCTCTCTTTCTTTCTCTCTCTCCACCCTCCCTCTCTTTCTTTCTCTCTCTCCACCCTCCCTCTCTTTCTTTCTTTCTCTCTCTCCACCCTCCCTCTCTTTCTTTCTTTCTCTCTCTCCACCCTCCCTCTCTTTCTCTCTCTCTCTCCATCCTCCCTCTCTTTCTCCACCCTCCCTCTCTTTCTCTCTCTCCACCCTCCCTCTCTTTCTCTCTCTCCACCCTCCCTCTCTTTCTCTCTCTCCACCCTCCCTCTCTTTCTCTCTCTCCACCCTCCCTCTCTTTCTCTCTCTCCACCCTCCCTCTCTTTCTCTCTCTCCACCCTCCCTCTCTTTCTCTCTCTCCACCCTCCCTCTCTTTCTCTCTCTCCACCCTCCCTCTCTTTCTCTCTCTCCACCCTCCCTCTCTTTCTCTCTCTCTCCACCCTCCCTCTCTTTCTCTCTCTCCACCCTCCCTCTCTTTCTCTCTCTCCACCCTCCCTCTCTTTCTCTCTCTCCACCCTCCCTCTCTTTCTATCTCTCCACCCACCCTCCCTCTCTTTCTCTCTCTCCATCATCCCTCTCTTTCTATCTCTCCACCCACCCTCCCTCTCTTTCTCTTTCTCTCCACCCTCCCTCTCTCTCTCTCTCCACCCTCCCTCTCTTTCTCTCTCTCCACCCTCCCTCTCTTTCTCTCTCTCCACCCTCCCTCTCTTTCTCTCTCTCCACCCTCCCTCTCTTTCTCTCTCTCCACCCACCCCTCCTTCAAAAGACAAATAGATGATTAATAGGAAAAATAATAAAAAAAAAAACTTGAAAACATACAACATCCTGGTTGCAGAAGTGTGCCTGCCCTCCCCATCTAATACTTTTTAGAAGCATGTTTTTGCATATATTACAGCAGTATGTATTTGTGAATAAGTGTCTATCAACTTTTAACTCCTGAACTTCATAATTTTATTTCACTCTTCCTTACAAAAGAAGTTGACGCTTCTTCAAACTAAAATAATCCCTGTCCCAGTTGAAGAAAAGCAGCCCCAAAGCATGATGTTGCCACCATGTTTTGCAATATGCATGGTGTTTTTTGGATGATGAGTAGTGTTATCTTTATTCAAACACATATTTTAGAATTAAGGCTAAAAAGATCAAGCTTTGTCTCATTACACATATATAGTTACATAGTATTTGAGGTTGAATAAAGACTGTTAGTCCATCAAGTTCAACCTTTTTAGATCTCTTCTGATCCTTTTAATATGTGGACTATTTGTTAATGATTGTTTGAAAAAATGAATCTTTGCCAATTGTCTCAAGGAGAAAAAAAAGCAAAATTCCTTCTGGACCCCAGATAAAAAATGAAATATTTTTTCCTCTAACCTCAAGGGATGTCCTCTTGTCAGTTGAAAAACTCTTGGCACAAAAAGTTGACTTGACAAAGCTTTTTATTGACCCTGGATGTATTTATATAAGGTAATCATATCTCCTCTTAGATGCCCTTTTTCTAGGGAAAATATGTTTAATTTGGTAAGTCTTTCTTCATAACTTAGCCCCTCCATTCCTCTTATTAGTTTTGTTGCCCTTCTCTGTACTTTTTCCAGCTCTAAAAATGTACTTTTTATGAAATGGTGCCCAAAATTGTACTCCTATTCCAAAAGAGGGCATACTAGGGATTTGTACAGTGACAGAATTATATTTGCTTCCCTGGCTTCTATACCCTTCTTAATACATGCTAATATTTTACTTGCTTTTGCAGCTGATGCTTGGCATTGAGCACTGCTACCTAGGTGGTTGTCCAAAAGCTCTCCCAAATCCCTTTCAATATCAGATACCCCTAGATTTACTCCATAAAGATTATAAATTGCATGGCTATTTTTCCTTCCCAGATGCAAAACTTTACATTTACTTGTATTAAATCTCATCTGCCATGTAGCAGTCCATTTCTCTAATTTATGCAAATCCCTTTGTAGGGAAAGTACATAATTATCCGATTTAATTACCTTACACAACTTAGTGTTATCAGCAAAAATGGAGACACTACTGAACCCTGCCACATTAGTCCAATCAGAGTATGTTCCATTTAACACAACCCTTTGCTTCCTGTCTTTTAGCCAGCTCTCGGTCCATGAGCAGATATTTACTGCAATTCCTGTATCCCTTAGTTTGCTCAATAGTCTCCCATGTGGCACTGTATCAAAAGCCTTTGTAAAATCTAAAAAGACTATATCCACTGAGTTGCCTTGATCCAAGTTCCTACTAACCTCCTCATAGAAACTAATTAGATTGGTCTGGCATGACCTATCTTTCATAAATCCGTGTTGACTCCTACTTATGATCTTGTGCAAATAGACATATTCTTGTTTAATGTCCCTCATTAACCCTTCAAGACATTTTCTCATATATATATATTTTGTTCAAAATTTAGACAGCTTAGCTTTTTTTATGAGAAATGATATATCTGTCTTCCCAACCTCAGCCCAGATGTGAAGAATTCAGTAGACTGTTGTCACATGGAGTGACCAGTAGCTGCAATACATTTTTGTTCCTCCTTTAATATTGATGTAGGCCTCAGGTAGCCTCTCTGATAACTTATCAAAAAGGAGAAAACTTTTCTCACCCCTGATCTTGGCAATGTCCTTTTGGTATAACATATTTTCCACTTATTGATTATAGCCTTTATATAGTTCCTTGGTACATCTACTGCCCTTGATATTCTTTTATACCCTCTACTTTCATCAACCAGATCAAATAGTTGTCTGCCAGACCATGGCTTTTCCAATAGTATGCTACCAAAAAACTTTAAAGAAAATCCTACAGGAACAGATCATATTTCTTTGAGCTTAACAAAGATCAATTTCATTGAAGGCAGGTGTATCCTACTTGCCTTTTGAAGTGGTTTTGAAATTGATTGGTTAACCTTTAACACAGCTATAGCCCCGTTATAAAAGGGCATACACACTTTTGCAGCCAGGTTTTTAATGTCAATTATTATCCCTAATATTTATCTATTTGTTTTTCTCTTGAATTTTGTTAGTTGCAAGGTTGAGGATGGAAAAGATGTTGGACATGATTTTCTGGCTTTACGTCACAAAAACCTGCAATTTCAATTCAGTAAGGGTGTACAGACATGTTATGTATTTATGTATGTATGTATACACATATGTACACACCACAAACTAATTTTGCTTATGTAAGATGGCCATCTGACCAATTCATTGTTAGTGTCCTCTAATGATAGAAAAACTGCCTCTAAATATCCGCTAATAAGAAAACAACTTTGAATTTACTTGGTTCTCTTATAAATACACTCTTTACACAAGAATAGCTCCATGGTTAAATGATTTTACCTTTCCAGTAAGAAGACTAATGATTTCCAGGGCATGGGTCAAAATCCTCTCGCTCTTTTTCTTTTCTTTTGCCATGTTGGCGAGACCTACATAAATAGTAATGATGTAATTAGGAAGACGCACAAGTGAATAAGGACATTTTGTTTCTGTGATGCTATATTGGGAAGAGTTGAAGAACTAGGAGAAATGTGATACTACAAATTAAGTAGGAGACTTGTTTCCAGAAATAAATAACCATAGTAAAGAAATGAAACTAATGTATGGGACATACAAAGAAGTAGGCAAAGAAGTGGAGTAAAATGTGATACCTTTAATGGCTAACTAAAACTTAGAGTGCAAGCTTTTCTGGATCTCATAATCCATTCATCCTGAAAAACTATAAAGGATGGGAAGGAGTGAGGGAAGTGAGAGAGAGGGGAAGGAGTGATGGAAGGGATAGAGAGAGAGGATGGGAAGGAGTGAGGGAAGGGAGCGAAAGAAAGAGTGGATGGGAAGGGAGGGTGGGAATGAGTGAGGGAAGGGAGAGAGAGAGGGAAGGGAGAGAGAGAGGGAAGGGAGAGAGAGAGGGAAGGGAGAGAGAGAGGGAAGGGAGAGAGAGAGGGAAGGGAGAGAGAGAGGGAAGGGAGAGAGAGAGGGAAGGGAGAGAGAGAGGGAAGGGAGAGAGAGAGGGAAGGGAGAGAGAGAGAGAAGGGAGAGAGAGAGAGGGAAGTGATGGAAGGGATAGAGAGAGAGGATGGGAAGGAGTGAGGGAAGGGAGCGAAAGAAAGAGTGGATGGGAAGGGAGGGTGGGAATGAGTGAGGGAAGGGAGAGAGAGAGGGAAGGGAGAGAGAGAGGGAAGGGAGAGAGAGAGGGAAGGGAGAGAGAGAGGGAAGGGAGAGAGAGAGGGAAGGGAGAGAGAGAGGGAAGGGAGAGAGAGAGGGAAGGGAGAGAGAGAGGGAAGGGAGAGAGAGAGGGAAGGGAGAGAGAGAGGGAAGGGAGAGAGAGAGGGAAGGGAGAGAGAGAGGGAAGGGAGAGAGAGAGGGAAGGGAGAGAGAGAGGGAAGGGAGAGAGAGAGGGAAGGGAGAGAGAGAGGGATGGGAGAGAGAGAGGGAAGGGAGAGAGAGAGGGAAGGGAGAGAGAGAGGGAAGGGAGAGAGAGAGGGAAGGGAGAGAGAGAGGGAAGGGAGAGAGAGAGGGAAGGGAGAGAGAGAGAGAAGGGAGAGAGAGAGGGAAGGGAGAGAGAGAGGGAAGGGAGAGAGAGAGGGAAGGGAGAGAGAGAGAGGGAAGGGAGAGAGAGAGGGAAGGGAGAGAGAGAGAGGGAAGGGAGAGAGAGAGAGGGAAGGGAGAGAGGGAGAGGTGAGAGGGTGGGAAGGAGTGAGGGAAGGGGGAGAGAGAGAGAGAGAGAGAAGAAGCACAGACAATTGAACATCTGCATAAAATTATGTGATACCGTCATTTAGGACAGGCAAGTTACTAGCATGTAATATCTTATAATAGCAGTATTCAATACTAAATTGCAATGGCTACCTTAAATTAGAGCTTGGCGACCAGTAAATTGGCCAATTGTTTGCTTGTCAAACTAATGACTTGGGAGATTCTTACAAAGATGAATACAGCTAATGGGAGGGTACAACAGATATATAGAAATGGTTATAGTTTGTGAAGAATAAACATATTTTATTCTGGACTCTTTAAAAATACCTGAGCCTTACACTACATTTCTCATCCAATTAACCATATACAAACAATCGCTTAAGGAGTCACCATGTTCTAGTATTACATTTATTAAAATTGTACATTCATTGAGGACTCTCCTCTCTCTATTTTAAAGTCAGAGGGAGAATTCAATTTTGGACTCTTCCTAAAAAGGGGCATTGGGTGCGAGACACTTTTGATGTCTAGGGACACAGATACAATGAAGATCAAGTGTTCACAGGTCTAATATACTTTCAATTATAAGATGACTAGTAACTTGTCCATCATAAATGACGATATTATATGTTATGTTCAATTGTCTGTTTGGTCTCTCTCTGTGCTGTCTCTCTTTGTCTGACGTCAGACTCTCCTCCCTCTTCACTATATTAGGCTCTCCTTCCTCCACACTATAATATATGCACAAGCAGGCTCTCCTCCCTCCACACTATAATATACATACACACACACACACACTCAGGCTCTCCTCCCTCCACACTATAATATATATACAAACTCAGGCTCTTCTCCCACCACACTATTATATATATATATATATATATATATATATATATATATATATATATATATATATATATACATACATATACACACATATACACACACACACACTCTCAGGCTCTCCTCCTTCCACACTATAATATACTAGCTACTTGCCCGTCAAAAATGATGGGATTAAAATAGTAAGGGTGGCAATGCTGTTTGCCACACAATGTGAGGCTTTTGCTCCTCTGAGCACCTTCGCCGCTCATTGCAAGCGTCTTCCACTCGCGGTGGTCATCTTGAGCCTGAGATGAGCGCCTTTGGCGCTCATCTCGTGGCTCGCAATGAGCGCAGAGCCTTTCCTCCTGCCTACTGAACAGGCCGCTCATTGCAGGTTTTGTTAACCTGCAAGTTTTGTGCTTGAGACATGTGTCTCTTTCCACCATCTCCCCCCTGTCCATTCCCAGTTTGTTTTACCTCTGTGTGTCTGCTGAATGTATGCGTGTTACGCGCTGAAGGCCGTTTGTTTTATTTTCAAAGTCCGGCGTGCCTGTCGTTGTTGGTGTAACAGTTACGGTCTTTGCCGTCGTGTATTTTCTAAGTCCTGCGTGCCTGGCTTTGCTCAGCCTCGTTTTCATCCAGTTTCAGTATTATTTATGTTTTTCGTCCGCCATTTTTTTATGTTATACTGTGGAGGGAGGAGAGCCTGAGTGTGTATTTATATATTAAAGTGTGGAGGGTGGTCTACTTCAACTTTCCTGCCTTCGGCGCTCATTGTGGGGCTCGCAATGAGCGTCTTTGGCGCTCATTACAAGCATCTCCCACTCGCAGTGCTCATCTTGAGTAGTGCCTTTCCTCCCGCCTACTATATGGGCCGCTCTTTGCAGGTTTCGATAATCTGCAAGTCTTGTGCTTGGGAATGCCATGTGTCTCTTTCCAACATCTCCCCCTGTCCCTTCCCTTTGTGCATTTCCTCTGTATGTCTGCTGAATGTTTGAAGTCCTGCATGCCTGGCTGTGCTCAGCCTCGTTTTCATTCGGTTTCAGAAATATTTATGTTTTTCGTCCGCCAATTTTTTCCTCACTTAGCCGATTTTGGATTGAGAAAACCCCGAAATATGGCACCCTCCCCTGTGTATGCCCCCCTCCCCTGTGTCTCTTCCCCCCCTACCCTGTATCTCTTCCCACCCACTCTCCCTCCCCTGTGTCTGTTCTGCCCTCCCCTGTGTCTCCCCTTTGGCGCTCATTGCAGCCTAAGTGCTGCGCAGCTGCCAACATTGCAAACGTCACCAACACTGAAAACTATATATGTGATATACATACACACACTCAGGCTTGGTGTAAAATCCAACCCTGTGCTTTGCTTAAAAGCTGATTAATACAGCGGGCATATGCTTTAAGGGAGCAATGTATAAAGTTGCTATTTTTGGATTAAAAGGGTGAGGTACGTTGTATTCTCATTTGCATGTCCCCGCCTTTTAGACATTCAAATGGGCTTATTAATGTATTATTCGTTTTATATATATATATATATATATATATATATATACACACATACACACACACGGGCTCTCCTCCCTCCACACTATAATATATACACACACTCAGTCTGATCTCCCTCCACACTATAATATATATATATATATATATATATATATACACACACACACACTCATGCTCTCCTCCCTCCATACCATAATATATACACACTCAGGCTCTCCTGCCTCCACACTATAATGTATATACACACTCAGTCTGACCTCCCTCCACACTATAATGTATATACACACTCAGTCTGACCTCCCTCCACACTATAATGAATATACACACTCAGTCTGACCTCCCTCTACACTATGATATATACACACACTCAGTCTGAAATCCCTCCACACTATAATAAATATACACACTCAGGCTCTCCTCCCTCCACATTATACACATACCTACACACAATAATATACGTATATTTACACCCCGTTTGCGTCACCCACTACACAAACGACTGTCTCATATTACCAGACAGATCCCCTACTCCACTCTGCTCAGAACACTTCCGGTTTCTCAGGGTCACACGTTGCTAGGGAATACGAGTGACGGCAGGACGCAGGATATTTGTATCAATGGAAGGCACTTGTCATTGCGTGTGATTGCTGATCCGCCATGTTTAATATGGGCAAATTGTGGGCTTTTAGAATTTTTGTTGTTACAGTTTGTCTGTGAAGATAGGCACAGTGACATTTGCAGAGTTGTTCACTTATTTCCACATGTAAAGATGTAGCTACTCAGTAGTTTACAGCTATGTTATAACAAGAGCTGCTAGAGACACTATTTAATAAAAATAGCAAGAAAAACATATAGACAGCAGCTACTGACATCACTGCTCCTTATGCAATTATTATACAAGTTATTATCCACTGTAAAATCACTTCCTAGAACTGTGAATGATATAAAGTACAGAATGTTTAGATGTATTTAGTAATAAAAGGTAACAAACACAGGAATTGGACTTGTTACTTGTAATCTACATGTAATAAGACTACAATGTCAAGTCCTTGCACTACTTTCTGTACTTAAAGGGCAATTGAAGATAGATATTGCTCATCATATACAGACAGAACAGTGATATTAAAGTAAAAATGACTGGCAGAGGCAGAATGCATCAACTACTGTGTACTACATACAGACCCACAGACTCGCCTTCCTTAATGATGTTTTATACTAGTAATGCACCCGTCATAAATGACGGTGTCATATGTTATGTTCAATTGTGCTGTCTCTGTACTGTCTCTATGTGCCCTCTGTCTCCATGTGCATCCTCTCTCTCTCTGTGAGCCATCTCTCTCTTTGCATCCTCTCACTCTTAGTGCTCCCTCTCTCTTTCTGTGCACCCTCTCTCTCTGCGCCCTCTGTGTGTGTACGCTCTCTCTCTCTGTGCCTTCTGTCTCTCTTGTGTCCTCTATCTGCATTCTGTGTGAGCTCTGGCTCTCTCCCTCCTCCTCTCTTTCCCTCTCCTCTCTCTCTCCCTTTCTCTCTCTCCACCCCCTCTCTCTTCCTTTCTTCCTCCCTCCCTCCTCTCTTGGATGTGCTACAGAGAGAGACTCTTATATGAAAAATACATGGCACATTCTAACATGGATATGTGCCACAGTACAAATTCCATGATGCTCTGCAGCACAGAAACGTATACCGTATATGCCTTTAAGTAAACAGAAAAGACACACACAAAAGCTATCTCCATTCTGATTGGCTAGATAGCAGCGCTATCACAAATATAAACATTACATCTTTAAAATAGGATAACTTGACTTCAAATTTTCCGTTTAAAAAATTCAAAACATTTTCCACATATATTCATGAGATCTAAATGATGATGAAGGCCACTTTTCACCACATTTTTGACACAGTATTGCCCTACCAAGAGGAGCTAGTTATTTTAATTATTATTATTATTTTAATTATAGGTTGAACAATGGTGCAATAACTATTTCATAATATATAATAGCAGTATTCAATATTTCATTTATTAATGACAACTAAAAACAATGAGATATGATAATTACATTTAAAAAAATCATTGACATGCTGCCCCAAAAGATTGTTGTCAGGGTCATGGGTGGAAACCAGCAGCATCTGAGTTTGAACTTTTTGACAGTAAGTTAATATTGTTTGTTTTTTTTAATAATTAAATATTTTATATTATAATATTGATAAGGTATCAAACGTTGAAATAGGGCAACCTTTGGGAAACAGTGATCACAACACAGTCTCATTTGAGATTGAATTAAAAAAACAAAACTGTAAGGGGCTAACGAAAACTCTTAATTTTAAAAGGGCAGATTTTAACGGTCTAAGGGCAGGAATACAAAGTATAGACTGGGACAGAGAACTGATAGGTAAAAATACTGAACATAAATGGACAACATTTAAATCCTTACTAATTATACATGCACATCGGCATATACCAAGTGGGAATAAAAGTAAAAGGAGTAAATCACATCCAATGTGGCTTAACAATGATTTAAAGATCAAGATACAGAGTAAAAAACAGGCATTTAAATTATACAAACAAGAGGGGACAGAGACTGCTTTATGGGAGTACAAGGAAATCAACAAGGCTTGCAAAACGGCTATTAGACTGGCTTAAATAGAAAATGAAAAAAAAAAAGCTGCAAAAGAGAGTAAGCCTAACCCAAAAATATTTTTTAAATATATTAATGAGAAGAAGGTCAGGAAGGAAGCTATAGGAGCATTACGATGTTAAGACTGCTTGATAATTAGTGATCAGGAAAAGCCAGATGAGCTAAATAGGTTATTTTCTTCGGTATATACAAGGGAGGTGCCAGTGGTTGGGACACTGCAACATAATGGGGCTACACTACCTTCACCAAATAATTGGTTAACGCAGGAAAAAAATCCAAAACAGGTTGGAAAAATAAATGTTAATAAAGCCCCAGGTCCTGATGGAATACATCCAAGGATACTGAGGGAACTGGGTTTTGTAATAGCCAAACCATTATATTAAATTTTTCAAGATTCACTAAACACAGGGTCTCTACCAGATGACTGGAGAAAAGCAGAAGTGATACCTATATTCAAGAAGGGAACAAGAGCAAATTCGGGCAATTATAGACCAGTGAGCCTCACTTCTGTAGTGGGGAAGCTTTTAGAAGGGTTAATAAGGGATAATATACAAGAATGTTGATCAAGGCAACTCAGTGGATGTAGTCTTTTTTGTATTTTGCAAAGGCTTTTGCTACAGTACCACATGAAAGACTATTGTACAAACTAAGGGGTACAGGAATTGCAGTAAATATCTGTTCATGGATTGAGAGCTGGCTAAAAGACATGAAGCAAAGGGTTGTTGTAAGTGGAACATACTCTGATTGGACTAATGTGGTAAGTGGGGTTCCTCAGGGTTCAGTATTAGGTCCTCTCCTGTTTAACATATTTATTAATGACTTAGAAATAGGACTGGAAAGTAGTGTCTCCATTTGTGCTGATGACACAAAGTTGTGCAAGGCAATTAAATCAGATAGTTATGTGCTTTCCCTTCAAAGGGATTTACATAACATTGAGTAATGGGCATCTGAATGGCAGATGAGATTTAATACAAATAAATGTAAAGTTATGCATCTGGGAAGGAAAAATAGCCATGCAAATTATAATCTTAATGGAGCAAATATAGGGGTATCAGATATTGAAAGGGATTTGGGAGTACTTGTGGACATCCACCTAGGTAGCAGTGCTTAATGCCAAGCAGTAGCTGCAAAGGCAAGTAAAATATTAGCATGTATTAAGAAGGGTATAGAAGCCAGGGAAGCAAATATAATTCTGTCACTATACAAATCCCTAGTATGCCCTCACTTGGAATATGAAGTACAATTTTGGACACCACTTCATAAAAAGGACATTTTAGAGCTGGAAAAGGTACAGAGCAGGGCAACACAACTAATAAGAGGAATGGAGGGGCTAAGTTATGAAGAAAGACTAACCAAATTAAACTTATTTTCTCTAGATGTGCCTAAGGAGAGATATGATTACCTTATATAAATACATCCAGGGTCAGTATAAAGATTTGTCAAGTGAGCTTTTTGTGGCAAGAGGTTTTGACACAAGGATATCCTTCGAGGTTAGAAGTTAAAAGATTTCACCTTAAAGAAAGAAAAGGGTTCTCCACAGTAAGGGTGGTTAATCTGTGGAATTTTCTACCAAAGGAGGTGGTGACAGCGGATTCGATAGATAACTTTAAAAAGGGAATGGATTTATTAAAAAGGACTTATCCTGATTAATTAGAGAAAGAGTATTGATCCAGGGAGGAACCCGATTACCAGTATCCGGGGTCAGGAAGGATTTTTTTTCCGTTTTGAGACGATTGGCTATGTTTCACTTGTGTTTTTTTTTCTGTTTGCCTTCCTCTGGATCAATTAACAACTAATCCGCATATTGCAGATCATCAGGAGATCTTAGAAGGTTGAGCTTGATAAATTAAAAGTATTTTTTTCAACCTTAATTACTATGTAACTAATCTGATTTTTATTAATGATCAATACTTAATAAAGTATCTACCACATGATAGTAGTCCTTTAAAATTCCAGTTACCCCAATGTGGAACAAGGCAAATCAATATTAGCACTTCATATCAGTACTATTACCTTGGAGCTTTTTATTTCTAGAACAGGTTTAGTTGCTTTGCTTTTATACATTGACCACAGACCATAGCTTTTAATTACCGATAACAAACAAATATTCCAAATCTAGAGATGAGAAGGAAATATACTAGTAGAATTTAAATTCAGTAAAAAAATATGTTATACTGTTCAAAAAGATTGGTGAATCATTCTTATAACAACACCTATTAGTGATAAGACAATGTATGTACTGTAAGAGTGTATACAACAGATTTTAAAATAATGCACAAAAAGCATCATCCTTTATTTGTAACATGCCAAAATATGCCAACATATTCCAACATTAGGGACCAATGTAATAGAAAGGCCTAACTTCTCCATTGTGACATATTTCCACATAAAACCTGCATGGGCGAAGTCCTTGACTCAATCAATTGGGTCATGCAGATGTGCCTATAACTAATACATGTCATCTGGTAGTCATGTAGCCCAACTCCTCATCATGCCAGTCAGACAGTCTGGTGCCTGATTTCCTGTGTTAGCCCTGTAGTGCCATACTATCCCCGGATTGGGTGTACACCAATTCTCTAACCCACTGCTTTCCCTAATTGCTTGATGAGGAAGTAAGGGACACTGTTTTTTGGGGATTGGGATGTATACTGATATTTTCCAATCTACTGGCCAGCGTTCAGTTTTCCATTTTTTGGGGCATAAGCATGCAACACTTACACAGCATCATCTTTTAGGATGTTGAACAGTTCAGCTGGGATTCTATCACCTCCTGCAGCCTTGTGATCAGCAAGACTCTCCAAGATATCTGCCTTTAGCTCCTTGGACAAACAGCTGAGGTCATCATTGCTGTTAATATCATTTATATACAGTATATTCTGTATATTCCTTCCACCATTTCTTTATCTGATCTGCTTCTGTTAAGTGCCTCCCATTTTTGTCTTTTTTTTTTTCACCCCCACTTTAGCATGAAAGGTTCCTTCACGATCCCTAATTTTCTTGAAGAGGTCTCTTAACTTCCCATTCTTTTATCTCGAGGAAAGTCTCCTTGTCTCTTCTTGCTGCCCTCTGGAATTCTGCATTCAGTTGGACAAATCTTTTCTTATCTCCACTACCTTTCACTTTCCTTCTTTCCTGGGCTACTTTCAAAGCCTCATCAAAACAGCCAGTTTGTCTTCTTTTTTTACATGCTGTTGAAAAACATTCTGCAAGTGGCTAGTACATCTAGTACCAATGGACACATAGGCCCTCATTCAATTGCGATTTGGCCAATTGAATAGGGCCCTAAATATGCACATAACATATATTTATTAAAGAAGTTTTTAGTTAGTGAAAATCTTGCTTTTGGATAGATGCTTGCTAACTTAAAACTTCTTTAAAAAATATATGTTTTGTGCTTATTTAGGGCCCTATTCAATTGGCCAAATTGCAATTGAATGAGGGCCATAGTATGTATGATCTGTTGGGGTAGACATTTTTAGGGACTATTTGGTGCTACTCATACTCGCCCTCTGCTTTTCCCCAATAATGTAGTAGGCACCTTCTGACTTGAGGGGCTCATCTTCTGGTGTCATATTTCCGGTTGTGCTTAACAATAAGGTTATTTTGGCAAATATACTGGAGTGGGTTTGCCAGTTCCTTCTCAAGTGGACCGCGATTTGTCTGACCTCTCTGCTATGACTTGCCCATCCTTGGTGACCCTACATGGTATAGCTCACAGCTTGATTGAAATGCACAAGACCCCTCACCACGACAAGGTAAATATCCCAAAGTGGTCTCCTAGGTTATTGCTCTTCTGAGGATAAAGTAAAATGTACTATTCTAATTGCATATAAACTGATTCCTAATTTGTGGATTAGTCCACTCCCCCTACTGTTAGTAGATTAAAGAACCTTTTGCAGGAACAATTTGTTTTAGAACCTATAGATACATTAGGTGAACGTAAATTTAGAACAATGCTATTATTTTAAAAAAATTGAATAAATGTCTGGCAGCTATGATGAATTTTCAATTTCATAAATGTATTGCAGTTTTGTAGACACTCCCTATCTTATGAAAAATCAAGACATAAATAATTGGATATATATACATTATATATAGGAAGTGGGTAGGGGGATTAATAATGAATGAGATGTAAATGTAGATTCTTTGTAAATTGTTTGTTTTTTCTTCTGTTATTTTTAAATATTTAATAAATAAGCAAATCATTTAATATCAAGCTTATTTATAGAGTTCAAATGCTAAGGCAGGAGACGTCTTATTTAATTGCACTCACGCATAGTCAATGATAGTGTATTCACAAAAAAAATTATGTTTGTATATTAGCTTGTCCTATTAATTACTATGATTAATCAATTTAACATATTAAGTTGTATTTTTTAACAAATATAGATGTAAAATTGTGTTTCATATGGTATATACAGTTAGTGCATCTTCTGTAGTGGTGGTTCCAAAACCTCTTCTCAAAGACCATCAGACAAGCCAAGATTTAGGTTTTTAACATTATGCCAATATAGGTGAGACTATTACATTTTCAACAGGCTGTGGAACCTGTATTTGTCTCATCTGTATGTAAACAGTGTGAAATCTAACTCATGCTGTGTCTCGTGGACCTTAAGGAGATGGTTGTGAACCATGGCTCTATAGTTATAGGTTAACAAATTATTTTAACGTTTCATAGTTGGTTATGGGCAACCTTTGAGTTAAGCATTACATGGGTTTCAATTATTTTGTGTCTCATAAATAAAGAAATATTTTTTAATTAATAAACTAATTCTCTTTATTTGTAATGTAAAAATGATATAACAAGTTTTTTTTAATCAATGTATTATATTAAAGTTGAAAGAATATATAAAGCAACTTTTACTCTTGATTAACAACTAATATATCAACATATATGCTGACACATATAAGCCAACACCTTTAAAGGTCCAATAACACTGTATTTTCACACTGTATTTTCCCTTTTTACAAAATGAAAAGGTATTTCTGCATAGTAAATATGACCGGCTACAACAGATATCCAAATTAAATGTGGAATTAGATATAAAATATTCCCTCATATGCAGAGTTGTTTATAATGAAAATAAGACCTGCAAATTGAATAAGTGGTGTGTCTGCAAATTATCATTCAGCAGAACAACAGATGTTTTTTACTTGCATTGGGAAAATTGCAAAAAATATCACAAAAAAGGAAAACAATTAGCAAAACTAAAAAACAGATTTCACTTTAGATAAGAAACAAAATGGCCATCTGGTATGAGCAGTTTGGGTTAATTTAGCCTAAGGAAAACCTTATGCCAAGCAGCCTTAAATTCCATAAATGTGTTTGACCTTACCTCTTGCACTGGACCTGCCCTTCTCCTTTTGAATTTCCCTCCTTGGACTGTTTTGGTGGCTTCTTAGGTGGCTACTTCCTGATTGGTCGCTGCAGTGGTGCAGACACTGGGTGTGATGTCATAAATCTGCAACTGAGGAGCTATTAAGAAGGAAGCGGTAGAGGGATCTGAGCTGAACCTGCATATGCCTGGAATCCATTAAATTCACCCAACATACGCAGATTGGACTTTACTACACTGAATCAACCTCTGGAGCCGAACAAGCTGTGTATCCATTGAGGAGAAAGGTGCAAATCAAGCACTCAATTTATACGCTTACCATACCTCCTGTTGTGGGGTAATAACATGTGAGTGGGCATTTCTTATATTATTTGGAGTTTGCTTATATCTCATCATACCCTAACTGTTTGATACCCTCTTTTCCTTTTTGTTTTAAAAATGTCACTATTTTTGGACGCTTTGTGCACAGCATACATCCAAGAGGGCAGCAGAACCCTATAGGCGGAGAGGACATCGAGATGCATAGCACCTTTAAGACATTTTTGTTGAGACTGTGAAGCTCTTTGCACTATTGTTGCCCGTTGAGGTAATTTTAGAGTTCTTTTTTACTGGCGCTACCAAAGTATAGGACAGTTTGTCTAATCTGTCATGTACTATTCTTTGTTACTGGTAACATTGTTTAAAGCATTATTTGATTGATTACTTACATCAGTGAAATTGAGATATAAAATATAAAGTTGATACAATGTTTGCTCTCCTCTAATGGCGAACATTCACTAGAAGCAACGCGTGAATATTAGCAAAAAAACATGGTTTGTGGTATGTCTTACTCTGACCGAATGAATACACTTTTAAACCGTTTTATATTTCATAAATTATCCTTTGCTCACCCCCTCTGGTGAGGGTTTGCTACTACAGGTGGGTGAATATACTTAGAAACTATTTTACATTTCAAAATGTAAATTGCTCGCTCCTCTGGTGAACATTCTCCATTACAGGTGAGATATATGTATAAAAATATTTTAAAAATCACATGACCATAATTGACTAATCAAAATGAATGGAATCTTAACAGTAGCTCAAGTGCACAAGTCTCTACTGCACATCCTGTTTATTTTTGACGGGCAAGTCGCTAGTTTATAATGGAGCATTAACTATTAGTGCATGACTGTGCAATAATATATAAATATATATATATACATATATATATATATATATATATATATATATATATATATATATATATATATGTATATACTGCTTGTCACTCTAACCAAAATGTTTGTCCAATAAAACATGTATCACTATATACTGAAACAGTCCGATTATATATATATATATATATATGTATATATATATATATATATATATATATTAGCTGTGGATTGGTGGACTGTCCATACAAGGGTAATGGTGGGCATTCTCCTACTGATGATAGACAATCGAGGACTTCTCCTTTATTTGGCGATGTGCTCCTTACTACCAACGGAGTTCATAATAGCTATTCTCATTCAGAGTATTTGTCAGGTGCCTGTATTCTCGCTTACACCAGTAGACATATAGAAGTGATGCTATCCTCAACAGGATGGCAAAACCAGGATGGCCAAGTTATCAGCATCAATGTGACTAGTGACATAGCGAGGCGAGCCGTTAAACTCGGAGCACCGAAGGCGCTCATTGCCTGTGAGCCACGTGAAGTGAAGCGAGGCGAGCAGTGGAGGGAATGAAACACGCAGGACTTAGCCTACAAACACTACAAAATGCGGCTTCACCTTAGGCTGAAAGTATTTGACAAATGCGGGACTTAGAAAAAAAAAATACAAGACGCGAGACTTTGAAAAAAAAATCAGAGATAGCCAAAATATGAGGTTAACGGCAGAAACGTGAATATCCAACAAACAGAAAAAACACAAAGAAAATACAAATAAATACAACCAAAATATCACCCACAGCACGGGGGAACAGGCAGGTCATCTGGGAGTGAGGTGCAACGTGAATTTAAGCCGATTTCAATGACTTTCACCACACGCAAATCGACTAAGCAAGAAAAAAAATGGCCGGCGAAAAAAAACAAATATGAGGCTACACAACCCCGGAAAGCGAAAAACACTGCCAAGCGCATATCGCTTTACCATGGAGCTTTAAGAGACAAAGGGTTTAGAAAAAAAAATACGACAGAGCAAAAATTAAACGGCCGAGCCGCGAACAACTACAAAACAATAGAAACACACAAAAAATAAAAATAAATACAAACAAAAACATCACCCACAGCACGGGGGAACAGCCAGGAGTGAGGTGCAACGAGATTTAAATGCAATTTCGACGACTTTCACCACACGAAAGTCGCCTAAGCGAGAAAAAAAATGGCAGCCGTAAAAAAATTAACACAAGGCTACAAGACCCAGGAGCATGCAAAACACTGCCTAACGCGTAGCACTTTCACACAGCAACGAACAAACTACAATTTACTGTATTACTATTACAAATAGGTAAAGTACCGTATTGGTCCGAATATAAGCCGCACTTTTTTTTCCGATTTTTGACTTCGCGAGTTATGGGTGCGGCTTAAATTCGCGACCGTAAAAAAATGACTGCCGATTTGCGAGCTTGCGAGTTACGTGTGTTGCTTACATTCGCAAACGTAAAATTACTGCAGATTTGCGTGCTTGGGACTGCATTGTAGCAATTGAATAGCGATTTGCGAACTTAAAATTACTGCCGATTTGCGCAATTGCGAATTAAGGGTGCCGATTTGCGTGCTTGAGACTGCAGTATTGTAGCAATTGAATAGCGATTAACGGTTTTAGTGATTCTAACATCCTGTAAGGCCTGTAACCTGCAAAAGAAGTTACAGTACTAATTAGAAAGCCTGTTTCTTGCAATGACTGAGAGTCTTCTTCTCTCCGGCTTATATTTGAGTACTATCGTTTTTCAATTTTTTCCCCTTGAATTTTACAGGTGCGGCTTATAAGCGGGTGCGGCTTATATTCAGACCAATACGGTATATTAATTTATTCAAGAAATAATGAATTCATTATTAAGTAAATATAGAGGAATATATATCTCTCTTTATAATGAGTGCCAAAGGTGCTCAGAGGAGCAAAAATAGACGAGACAAGAGGCTCGCCATGAGCACTGAAGTCCCTCACAGTACAAAAAGGTTTACATTGTGTGCCAAACAGCATTCCCATGGCTTACAATTTCCTTGCCGTCATTTTTTGACGGGCAAGTCGCTAGTATATTTATAAAATAATATATTTTTCACAGGTTCTCACTGAAGGGAATTTCTAAAGCTTCTTTGTCCTGTAACAGAAATGACTAAGCAAATTCCTTAGCAAACTGATAAAAGTTAGTTTAAAAGGTTTAAGATAACAAAAATTCCCATACATATATATATATATACAGACTTTACGTCTGCAAAGATTAGTTATCAAGACAATAAATATCTCCTGTATAGAAATATAATGACACTTTTTATTGACTATGTCTGGGTTATAATTTGGTTTATAGCTTGCTAATGTCAAAGTTCATTAGCTAATTTTATGAAAATGTGAAGATCCAAGAGCCCCATCTTGTGGTTCAAGGAATAAAATGTTTATATAAAAATATATATTCACATGTTAAGATTCAAATATGTGATGACATAATAAGAACATTTGATTGGCTGACAAAAACACATGCCCTGATTGGAACGCCTGATAAGCAAATTAAGTGGTAGGTATAATTGGGAGGAGAAAGAGAAAGAGGGGAGCTAGCTGACAAGGGGACTGGAGACAGGAGGCTGGAGACTGAAAGAACAAGGAGACACATAGACACTTTTTGGTGAAGAATACTTTAAAACTATTGGGATTTATCCCAAACACATAGAAACATAACATGCATTCTACAAAGAAACTTAGACAGCTTGCTAGGAAAATAGTTTACACACTCACATACCAAGAACTTCTCAAAAGATCCAGAATTCAAATCATGTGATTAAACCAAAAAAAAAAGAACCAGGTTTGATTTTAAGTATAATATTTCTCCACATGTTATTTCTTTTTCATTACAATCATTGAAACATTTTAATAATATAATATAGAATAAATCACTATCACATATGTAGTTGTCAGCAGTGAGCTCCTTGCACTGGTGGAGATGAGCGGCGTAGGCGCTCATCCCTACAACCCCCTATGACTTTTAGACCGCAAGGGGGCTGCATTTGCGGAGGTGGAGGCTCCCGCGTCAAAGGCTGCAAATGCGGACCCTCGCAAAGCGAGGGTACGCATTTGAGGAGGTGGAGGCTCTACTGCGCCTCACAACCCCCTACAAACGACCAGACAAGTGGGAGTTTAAAAACAAAAAAGGCAATCACTAACTACGCACTTACACAAAAAAATACAAGCTGCGGGACTTACAAAAAAAAAAAATGCAGACTTAAACAAAAACAATTACGACCTGCAGGACTTAGAAAAAATCCATTAGGGACTCGCAAAAATACGACCTTAACGGACAATCTGCGCACAGCGGAAAACATAAAAAAACACAAAAATACAATAAAAACCTTACCCACACCAAGGGGGACAGGACCTCTGCAACACTGCTTAAATCTCGAATTCAGTCAAATTTACAAACTTTAGACACTCGAATATCCACTCGAATAGCAAGAGAAAAAATGGGCGCCGAAAAAACGAAAATGAGGCTACACGACCCCTAAAGCCGCAAAATAAATTTATGTCTGTGGCAAAAAGCATTACCTGCCTTACAATTGTATTGCTTCGTAATTTTTGGGGGCAAGTCGCTAGTGTATATATATATATATATATATATATATAAATAAATATACCATATAACTGCTAGTTCATTTTATAATACTACAAATATGTCAGCTTTTATATCGATTTAATAGATAAATATATTCTCACATAATACTGTTTATTTCATGAGGCTAATGCTCTTAATATATTGTGTAATAAGAATTCAGAAATTAGTCAAAATTGGCAAATATGTGAAACATGTAAATTCATAATTAATTTTAATAAAGGTTATTGATATTAATAATATCACCATATAAATTGCCAAAACCCACAACATATTATTATGGAAGCACGTGCTTCAGATTTTATATCCAATATTTTATATTAAGAGGTAAATCGTTGTTATATTTACTAGAGTTATGCTTAGTGGAATTTAATTGAACTAAAATCATTTGTATTTTTCCTTTGTTTAAATTTCCAAGATGGCGGACAGAGCTACTCCTAATCATAGCCTACTGGCTGATGTGATTTTATCTTATTTGCAATTAATCTGAAACATTGTTTTTGATATAGATATACAAGATTAGTTGGTATTCGTTATTATCAATAAATGTTATTTTATAGAGAGGAATATGTGTCTATAAATTGATTTTAAACTCAAAATGTATTATTCTAAGTATTTAGAAAATATATGTTGCAATAATCCCGTCAAAGTCATGCATTTGATGGGTCAAAAATTGTGGAATCTGTAAAAAGCACCACATACAGCAAGTTCCCCCCACCCTTTCCCTAAATAATTCACTTTATTTACAAAATAAAGACAAAATGCATATTCACATTAAAAAAATCCAATTATCACAATCAAATAAAAAACACGTTTATTTCAGCACTGTGTAACAGTTTAACATAAAAAATATTTTCTATAAAAATAACATACATGATATAGGATCAAATATTTGGCACCGGAAAAGAATAATTCATGAGTATTAGTAAATAACTAATTAGACAGCACCATTTTCTACTTCTGCTATAATTAAAATATCACTTCAAATATTAATCACCAAACAAGACACATGGACCATATTCCTATAGATTTCATGTAATAAAAAAAATATTCCCGCCTGCCCAAAAAACATTTTGCAATACATATTGTAAAGACATAGTTTTAAATCCTGTTTTTATTATAAAAGGAGTAGCTTAGTAGTATGTTCTTTAGTTTCTACGTTAAAACAACTTTTTGCTCTTTTTTTCCATGCAAGTCAGCAGAGTTAGGTATCTAATCGCAAATGTTATTGCTTTATTGCAAGTTTATAACACTTTATATATACTAAGTAACATGGGAGGCATCAACATAATTGACCTATCTTACATACAACTATGTTTAATGACATTTTCCCCTGCTTTATTATGCTCTTAGTAAGATGAAAGTTCTTGAATTCAATTATGTTATTTCATTATACAGTGATACTTAAAATAAATTATAGATCATTTTGGGTTGCTGAACACCAGTAAAAATACTGTATTACATTTTTAGCACTTCAATGTACTCGTATGTATTGACACGAGATGAGCCTCATTGAATAAAAGAGCAGTTTGCCTTGTACTAATTCAAATGTACTTTGCTTTGATGTACTGCTTCAAATGTTTTTAGAAGCATGGTTATGTGATATTCAAATGAACACGGATTGTAATGCACCATTGTTATCCATATAAGATATATGTTCTGGTCGGGAATGCTGCTACTAATTCAGGCTTCATATGACCTGCTTTGTTGGTTGACCTCTATATCCACATATTTTGGAAAGATAAAAGTGCCATATGTAAATCTCTTCTGTCCATATTTGGCTTTATAGCTACTAGATATTATTTTCCTGTATGAATGCTCTTATTTTATTATTATTATTATCATCATCTTCTGTAGAGTGAAGAAGACAGATAATATGCAAATTGTTTTTCTCTAATGTGTAGTAAGATCGTCTATGAAAAACATTTACCACAATCAGAAAATGTATAATCTCTCGCACACATGGATTCTCTCAAGCATAACATGTTACACTTTACTTGTAAAAGTTTTTTCCACAACTGGACCATGCAAATGGTTTCTCTTATGTATGACATCTATGAAGGTTACATGTTTGTCATTCCGAGTGAAACATTTTCAACACTTTGGATCTGTCCAATAGACTCAGTCCGATGGACCCATACAAGGAGGTTCCATGCTGATGATGTCACAACTTGAATCTGGGTTCTATAGTGATCTCGATGGGTTCTGCCACTGTATGAGCATCATAGCAACCAATCTCTAGTAGAAGACCTCATACAGGGATGAAACTCCTAGAGGTCACTATAGTGACCAGATTCAAGTGGAAAATACAGAACCAGGATCACTATTCATTGAGACTTACTGTACATGCAAACTGGATATGTGTGGGTAGCAGTAGATTTATCAAATATTTGTATAACCCACCATTTCTTTTCCATCGCACACAGTGCATTTGTAAATTGTCCTGCTCCTTTGTTGGATCTCTACAATTCCACATTTTAGGAAAGATAAAAAGTGACCCTGGTATGTCTCTAGTGAGCCACATTTTCCTCTACAAGTTCAAGGTGCTTTTGCCCTGATCTACGTTCTCTGTGATAACAAGGTCCTAATATTTCATCTCCCTTCTGGATCGCTACCTTGTCGTAGTGAAGGTGCTTGTGTACCTCAATGAAGCTGTGAGCTAAACCATGTAGGGTCCCCCAAGACTGGCAGGTCATAGCAGAGAGGTTAGACAAATCGTGGTCCACTGGAGAAGGAAATGGCAATAAGATGTGCCCGGTGTACTACGGTCCATAGGATCATGGAAAGTCTGACACCACTCAACGACTAAACAACAACAATATTTCATATCGTTCTTTAGAATAGCATATTGTTTTCCAGTATCAATGCTATTATCTTGGTCATAACACAGAATATCCGTCAATTGTTTGTCTCATGTATGAATTCTCTGATGCGTAGTAAGATGTTGTTTCTGGGTAAAACATTTCCCACAATTAGGGCACTCGTGTGGTCTCTCTCCTGTATGAGTTCTCTGATGCATCACAAGATATGCATTACTTGTAAAGCATTTCCCACAACTCGAGCATTCAAATGGTTTTTCTCCTGTATGACCTCTATGATGGGTAACAAGTTTGTCTTTCCGTGTGAAACATTTCCCACACTCGGGACATGTAAATGGTTTCTCTCCGGTGTGGATTTTTTTATGCATAACTAAATTTGTGCTGTCCGTGAAACATTTTCCACATTCAGAACAAGCAAATGGTTTCTCTCCTGTGTGGATTTTCTGATGTTTCACAAGATATCGCTTATGGCTAAAATGTTTTTTACATTGAGGACAAGCAAATGGCTTCTCTTCTGTGTGTATTGTCCGGTGACTGTAAAGGTTTGACTTTCGACTAAAACATTTCCCACATTCAGAACACGCAAATAATTTCCTAATGTAAGTAACTGCATTGTAATGTTGTTCAGGGATATTCCAGCTCATGGATCCATCTGTTGAAATGAATTACATTAATCAGTATCGGTGTTTAAAGCACCACTGTAGTGTTCATACAATGTTTATTTATTTAGTGACCGATTACTTTAATAAGAGTGAAATACAAAAGTTCAAGGATATATTTATTATTCTTAGGTAATAAGGATTAATGTTGAATATTTACATAGTGAACAAATAAATAAAATAAATAAATAAATATAAGACTAGCTTTCGAGCTTCCTCTCTTTCTAAAGTCTGGAGCAACACTGATATAAGATTTCCCATTTATCAATATATACTTCAATACTCTGACTATTCATCTGGATTACTGGACACTCACGGCTATCTCACAATGCTGTTTGCCACACAGTGTGAGACTTTTGCTCCTCTGAGCACCATTTGCGTGGCGCCCTGACTGCTGTTGTGTTATTGTGTCACTATTCATTTATGTATATATATATATATATATATATATATATACATACATATATATAGTGGGGGAAGAAAGGCATTTGATCCCCTGCTGATTTTGAACATTTGTGCACTGACAAAGAAATGATCAGTCTATAATTTTAAAGGTAGGTATATTTTAACAGTGAGAGACAGAATAACAAAAAAAAAAAAAAAAAAGGAAAACGCATGTCAAAAAAGTTATAAAGTATTTGCGGGTCAATGAGGGAAATAAGTATTTGACCCCTTTGACTTAGTACTTGGTGGCAAAACCCTTGTTGCCAATAACAGATGACAGACGTATCTTGTAGTTGGCCAACAGGTTTGCACACATCTCGGGAGGGATTTTGTCCCATTCATCTTTGTAGATCCTCTCCAAGTCATTAAGGTTTCAGGGCTGATATTTGACGCGAACCTTCAGCTCCCCCACACATTTTCTATGTGATTAAGTTCTGAAGACTGGCTAGGCCACTCCAGGACTTTAATGTGCTTCTTCTTGAGCCTCTCCTTTGTTGCCTTGGCTGTATGTTTTGGTTCATTGGCATGCTGGAATACCCATCCACAAGCCATTTTCAATGCCCTGGCTGAGGGAAGGAGGATCTCACCAAAGATTTGAGAGTACATGGTACCACCCATCTTCCCTTTGATGCAGTGCAGTTGTCCTGTCACCTTTGCAGGAAAACACCCCCAAAGCATGTTTGATGGCGGGGACGGTGTTCTTGGGGTTATAGGCAGCATTCCTCCTCCTCCAAACACGGTGAGTTGAGTTGATGCCAAAGAGCTCGATTTTGGTCTCATCTGACCACAACACTTTTCCCCAGTTATCCTCTGAAGGTTGCCAATGTTCATCTTTATGATTCAGACGGGCCTGTACATGTGCTTTCTTGAGCAGGGAGACCTTGCAGGGGCTGCAGGATTTCAGTCCTTCACGGCATAGTGTGTTACCAATTGTTTTCTTGGTGACTATGGTCCCTGCTACCTTGAGATCATTAACAAGATCCTCCCGTGTAGTTCTGGGCTGATTCCTCATCGTTCTCATGATCATTGAAACTCCACGAGGTGAGCTCTTGCATGGAGCATCAGACCGAGGGAGACTGCCAGTTATTTTGTGTTTCTTTTGTTTGCGAATAATCGCACCAACTGTTGTCACCTTCTCACCAAGCTGCTTGGCAATGGTCTTGTAGCCCATTCCAGTCTTGTGTATGTCTACAATCTTGTCCCTGACATCGTTGGACAGCTCTTTGGTCTTAGCCATGGTGGAGAGTTTGGAATTTGATTGATTTCTTTTGTGGACAGATGTCTTTTATACAGGTAACAAGCTGAGATTAGGAGCACTCTTCTAAAGGGAGTGCTCCTAATCTCAGCTTGTTACCTGTATAAAAGACACATGGGAGCCAGAAATCTTGCTGATTGATAGGGGATCAAATACTTATTTCCCTAACTGACCTGCAAATCAATGTATAACTTGACATGAGTTTTTCTTGTTGTTTTTTTTAATTGTTTTATTCTGTATCTTACTTTTAAAATACACCTACCATTAAAATTATAGACTAATCATTTTTTTGTCAGTGGACAAACGTTCAAAATCAGCAGGGGATCAAATACTTTCCCCCCCACTGTGTGTGTATATATTGTAACAGAGTGAAGCAAAGAGTTCCACTAGAGGTGGGTTTAATTAAAGAGGCTGGAAGATTTCTCTGGAGAAAGAAAGAGTTAACTCCGGGCAGTGATCAGAGGCTAATTGAAGCCCAGCTGTGGATTGCCTTTAAGACAACAGCAGAGTGATGGGTGGAGTCTCTCTCACTTAGGCTTGGGCCTAAGCAGAGTGAGCAGTGTGTGAAATCTGCTGAAAGAGGTCCTGTTGGTGAGCTGCTGTTAGCAGCTAAAAGCCAAGGTGGGATTGCAGAGCAGAGCAAAGCCAAGGTCGGATTGCAGAGCAGAGCAGAGCCAAGTCGCTCTACAGAGCAGAGCCAAAACGGTTTGCACAGCGGTTTAAAGGTAAAACTGTTTTTGCCTGGAAGCTGGCCACAAAGAAAGCGTTTTTCAAATGTAAAGACTGTGTAAATTAACCCAAGGGAGAAAGCTGGAGTATAGCTGAGGATTTTCCAGCGCTGTGGCTAAAAGGCATTTTAAGGGTCCCTGGAGGTTGGAGCATTTCAGAGAGTTGGGCTGGCCGAATGCTCTCCTTTCTACTGATGCAGAAATTTACAAGAGAACGGTGTGTTTTGTTATACCTTTGGCTGATGTAAGCCATAATGTGGTGTACTTTTTGCACTTTTAATAAAAAGATTGAAAGAATACATGATCTTCTTGCTGTTAATCTAGAAGGTAGCAGGTCAAACTACCACAATTTGAATTTCTAAAACAAGTTAAAAAACCTGCTTCCAGCTCAGAATTCTGAGAAAATCAGTTATTACACTGAATTCTGGGAAGCACAGTATCTCACAAAAGTGAGTACACTCCTCACATTTTTGTACATATTTTATTATATCTTTTCATGTGACAACACTGAAGAAATGACACTTTGCTCCAATGTAAAGTAGTAGGTGTACAGCCTGTATAAAATTGATGTCCCCTCAAAATAACTCAACACACAGCAATTAATGTCTAAACCGTTGGCAACAAAAGTGAAAGGTTCAAATTGGGCCCAAAGTGTCAATATTTTGTGTGGCTACCATTACTTTCCAGCACTGCCTTAACCCTCATGGGCATGGAGTTCACCAGAGCTTCACAGGTTGCCACTGGAGTCCTCACGGAGCTGGTGGATGTTAGAGATCTTGCACTCCCCCACCTTCCATTTGAGAATGCCCCACAGATGCTCAATACGGTTTAGGTCTGGAGACATGCTTGGCCAGTCCATCACCTTTACCTTCAACTTCTTTAAAAAGGCAGTGGTCATCTTGGAGGTGTGTTTGGGGTCGTTATCATGTTGGAATACAGCCCTGCGGCCCAGTCTCCGAAGGGGATTATTCTCTGCTTTAGTATGTCACAGCACATGTTGGCAGTCATGGTTCCCTCAATGAACTGTAGCTCCCTAGTGCCGGCAGCACTCATGCAGGCCCAGACCATGACACTCCCACAACCAAAAGTATACATCTATACTGAGGAAAGGTAGTTGAAATAAGCCCTAAATGACAGATAAACGGATAAGGCACAAAGAGCACAAAAACACTAATATGAGATGAAAACCTCAGTTTGAACGTAAACAGCAATGCAGAGAGTGGAGGCAGCATCTGACATAATCAGGTAAATGCATATAGGGGGAATCAACACAACATAATTTAGAAAACATATATACACATATAGACATGTGTTTATATGTTTGGTCTGGGCCTGCATGAGTGCTGACGGAAATGGGGAGCTAGAGTTCATTGAGGGAACCATGAATGCCAACATGTACTGTGACATACTGAAGCAGAGCATGATCCCATCCTTTCGGAGACTGGGCCGCAGGGCAGTATTACAACATGATAAAGAGCACAAACACACCTCCAAGACGACCACTGCTTTGCTAAAGAAGCTGAAGGTAAAGGCGATGGACTAGCCAAGCATGTCTCCAGACCTAAACCCTATTGAGCATCTATGGGACATCCTCAAACGGAAGGTGGGGGAGTGCAAGGTCTCTAACATCCACCAGCTCTGTGATGTCATCATGGAGGAGTGGAGGAGGACTCCAGTGGCATCTGGTGAACTCCATGCCCATGAGGCTTAAGAAAATAATGGTGGCCACACAAAATATTGACACTTTGGGCCAAATTTGGACATTTCCACTTAGGAGTGTTTTCACTTTTGTTGCCAACGGTTTAGACATTAATTGCCGTGTGTTGAGTTATTTTGAGAGGACAGCAAATTTACACTGTTATAAAGGCTGTACACTTACTTTTTTATGTTGTAGCAGAGTATCATTTCTTAAGTGTTGTCACATGAAAAGGTATAATAATACATGTAAAAAAATTTGAGGGGTGTATTCACTTTTATGAGATACTGTATATATCTAAATAGATTTTCTCACAAGTGTGTAAAAATAAAATAATTTACAGTGAGATATCAAGTGATATTACAAAAGGTGGAACACTGCAAAGACTATTTTATACAAGTTTATATTTTATTTTACTATTATTGATTGCTTACATTTATTAAAATTATTAACATCATATACCAATATATAGTGCGTGGTTTATGGTTTGGTGAACAACCTGAGATAATAATAATTTAAAATTACTTAACAATTTGTCTAGATTTAGGAGACATATATATATATATATATATATATATATATATATATATATATATATATATATATATATATATATATAAAAGGGTTAATTTGTTCTTGGAGAAAAGACTGTATCCCACCAAGTTGCCAGAGGGTATTGAACATGCTATGATTTTATACGGCCTTTTGTTAAAAAAAGAGTATATCTTTTTAATAATACATAATAAAGTTTAATGTTTTTCATTTATTCAGGTACGTATGTGCATTTCAAATTGCGTGATTTTCAATAACAAAAGAACTTGGTATGGTTTGGTTAGTATAACACCAGTTATTCATATCTAATACATTGGGCCCAAACTAGGCATATACCATATTGGTCCGAATATAAGCCGCACATTTTTTTCCGATTTTTGAGTTTGCAAGTTACGGGTGCGGCTTATATTCGCGACCGTAAAAAAAATGACTGCCGATTTGCGAGCTTGCGAGTTATGTGTGAGGCTTATATTCACAAACGTAAAATTACTGCAGATTTCCTTGAGACTGCATTGTAGCAATTGAATAGCGATTTGCAAACATATAAATTACTGCCGATTTGCGATTTGCGCGATTGCGAGTTAAGGGTGCCGATTTTCGTGCTTGAGACTGTGGTATTGTAGCAATTGAATAGCGATTAACGGTTTTAGGGATTCTAACATCCTGTAAGGCTTGCAAAAAAAAGTTACAGTACTAATTAGAAAGCCTGTTTCTTGCAACGGCCGAGAGTCTTCTTCTCTCCAATTTTAAGTATGCGGCTTATATTTGAGTACTGTCTTTTTTCAATTTTTTCCCCTTGAATTTTACAGGTGCGGCTTATATGCCTGTGTGGTTTATGTTCGGACCAATACGGTAGTTACTTCTTTTTATAAATAAATTTGGTAATTTTAAATTAGTAAAATATTTTCCAATAAATCATGGTATTAATGGTCCATTGCTTTATAGGCCACCTCGTTTTCCTCCTATCTAGTAATAGATTGTCTAGCAAGTTTTGGGGCTTCAACCATTGAGGCTTCTAGGAAGGGCGACCCACCAAGGTCATAGGTCTATTCTCCACGCTATCACTTTTATCTAGATGCAGATAAATGTTTAATTCCCTATATTCCTGTCTATTTGGTATCATTTTTAAACCATATTTGGATTATACCATATTATACCATTGTAACGGAACCCATCACTGTTTTACCCTGTTTATGGTTATTTAATTTTTGGTTAAAATATGATCCTAGTAATATACTGTATGTATGTTGGTTTATGCTCTGCAGAATATTGGCCCCAGGCTGGTGCAGACCTTGGCAGGAGAGATAATCCTGTTACAGATAAGGACGTTTATTCATTCTCAAGCATAAGAACAGAGACAGCTGATTTAATTATTGTCTGATTGTATCAAGGAGCCTCAGGGAGGGGTGACCACACCTATTGTTCTCTTTATGTGTATTGTGTGACCAACTATGGGGGATGTGGATTGCCTGTGGGAAGAGATGAGTATAAATATTTCTGCACATAACAAAATAAAGTCAGTTCCGCTCCTGAAACTGTGTGTCGTCCAGTTATTGGGATTGCGGTTGGGATATTGCTATTATTTTACCTGTTGGAAACCTTGCCTGTGGATTTACCATTTACTTGTTCCTGAGCCTCACTGGGATTATAAGCGGAGATAACCTGGGGAATATTGCCTCTCCGCTACATTGGTTGGCAGTGCTGGGATCCAGACTCACAGAGGAACAAGCATAAATGGAGTACGGATGGAGATTGATTTTGCCACACTAAAACGCTCCACGCTAAAAGACCTCCTGGAGGCAAGGGGTATACAAGCCAGCAATAAGTAGAAAGCGGTACTCATTACTGAGCTGATGGAGGAGTACCGAATGGACGGAGATTCGGTTCCCGAACAGGGGGATTCGGGAGAAAATTCGGAACAAGTGGAGTTCCGGAGGCAGGTACAATTTCGGCTGTCTTTTTATGGGGAACAACCTTCAACAGAAATTATTTCAAGGACCATGACAGAAGTCCAGGAATTTATGTTGAGGAAACAAACAGCCCCAGAACGCAGCTCTGCAATAAATATGCCACAAGAAGGTAAGCCTAAGATACCATACCAGGCTTTTAAAAAGTATGTGGAGGCAGAGGAAGATATAGACGCTTTCCTGCAGGATTTTGAAAGACTGTGTGCCCTGCATAGAATCAGCACAGAGGACTGGGTACCGATTTTGGCAGGAAGGCTAACGGGGAGGGCAGCCGAGGCATATCGTACTGTACCTAATGAGGAAATAAGGAACTATAACAAAGTAAAGGAAATTATTCTGGCCAGGTATGCTATAACACCAGAAGCATACCGGCGGAGATTCAGGGACTTAAAGAAGGTGGAAAAAGACTCACACGCAGAGTGGGCATGCAGGCTACAATGGGCAGCACTTGGGTGGGTACAAGCGAGCAAGGCACGGTCCATGGAGGATGTGATACAGATGATGCTGTTGGAGCAGTTTTATGAGGGAGTAACTGGCGAGGTACAAGAGTGGGTAAGAGACCGAAACCCTACCTCCCTCACCGAAGCTGCCAGGAAGGCAGATGAGTACCTAGATGCACGCAGGCAGCAAAAACCTGTAACACCAAAGACTCCTTTTAAAACCTTTGGGGGAACCAGCTACACCCCAGCCCCACCGAGAACACTGCCACCACCACCACCGCCCGCTGCACAGCCACATTTCCGCCAGCCCGCTTCTGGCCCGTCACCACTGCCAGAAATGGGGACACTATAAAAGGGAATGTCCCCAGCTGCGAGACCGGTCCACCTGGATACGTCCAGGCCCACCACCACCACCGAGAGCAACCGCAGCCCACCACTACCAGGACATAGTAGCCACGCCATATGGTTCAGCTGTTCCCATTACAACCGTGGAACAATGGGAGGTGCTGCACGAGGCAAATCCAGTCCAGGCCAATGCTGATAATCGGCAGCATCACAGGCCGACTGTATACCTGGAGGGTAAAGCGGTCCAAGGGCTGCGAGACTCAGGGGCTACCATCACCTTGGTAAAAAGTCACCTGGTTTCAGACCAGGCTAAACTTAACAAGACTGTGGCCGTCAGGGTAGCCGGGGGAGCAGTATACCGGCTACACACTGCAAGGGTTAATTTGCATTGGGGAGCGGGGCAGGGCATATGGAGGTGGGGTTGATGCCGCAGTTACCAGCGGAGGTTTTATTGGGGAACGATCTGGGGAGGCTCACGTCTGCTTTTGAGCCCCAGACCCCCACCACAGGAGAAGCTTACCCTGTGGTCACCCGCTCACAGACCCGTACCGAGGACGATCCTACAACAGGTCGGGAGACCCAGGTAAGACACAAGCAGACACTTAGCACTAATGCCACAGATAGACCCATAGCGTGGGACAACCCCAAAGAGCTTGGGAGGGAAACTAGACAGGACCCCAACCTCCAAAAGTACCAAGCATTAGCCGACGATAGAGTGGATGAGCGGGAACGTTTTATATGGAAAGGAGTTTCTATGGGACAGAGATTGTAGCCCACCTTTTGGACACTGGGATCCTGGATTGTTGGGATGGGATCCTGGATTTTTTTGGGTGGGTGTACAGGGGAAGAACAGTGGGCCCTGTGCAATAGGGGCCCGACCACGAGCTGGGGGAGGAATGTACTCTGCAACTAGGGATGGTTTTGCTAAAGGACTTCAGTTCATTTGGAAGGATGATGCTTCTCGGCTTCATTATTTAATTGTCTGAAACCAGTTTGTAAAATGTATTTTCCCTCCCCTTGAAATGTTTATTGCTGTGAATGCTGTATGAAGTGTGTGTTTGTTTTGTTCTTGAAATGTGAGTAAATGTGAATTGCAGTAATGCTGATGGGTTGTCAAACTAGAGAATTGACCAACAAATACTTTTGTCCGGACATCCCCAGGCCGATCCGTTGGGATCAGACCGTGTATGCCGGCTTATGGTCACGAGGGAGGTGTGTAACGGAACCCATCACTGTTTTACCCTGTTTATGGTTATTTAATTTTTGGTTAAAATATGATCCTAGTAATATACTGTATGTATGTTGGTTTATGCTCTGCAGAATATTGGCCCCAGGCTGGTGCAGACCTTGGCAGGAGAGATAATCCTGTTACAGATAAGGACGTTTATTCATTCTCAAGCATAAGAACAGAGACAGCTGATTTAATTATTGTCTGATTGTATCAAGGAGCCTCAGGGAGGGGTGACCACACCTATTGTTCTCTTTATGTGTATTGTGTGACCAACTATGGGGGATGTGGATTGCCTGTGGGAAGAGATGAGTATAAATATTTCTGCACATAACAAAATAAAGTCAGTTCTGCTCCTGAAACTGTGTGTCGTCCAGTTATTGGGATTGCGGTTGGGATATTGCTATTATTTTACTGGTTGGAAACCTTGCCTGTGGATTTACCATTTACTTGTTCCTGAGCCTCACTGGGATTATAAGCGGAGATAACCTGGGGAATATTGCCTCTCCGCTACAACCATATTTGGAACCTCTGGTCTGTCAGTTTAATGAAAAGATTTTTAGTTGTTTACTAGCGACTTGCCCGTCAAAAAATGATGGCAATAAGATTGTAAGGCAGGTAATGTTGTTTGTGTGCGACATTAATTTTGTTGGTGTTCCAAGATTCTTGGGCGCTCATTGCGAGGCTCTTGGCTGTTTGTGTGCTATGAGCAGCGTTGTGTTTTTTTTTGTTTGTATGACAATAAATAATTAATAAAATAAGAAATTAATATACCGTATATACTTGAGTATAAGCCGACCCGAGTATAAGCCGAGGCACCTATTTTACCACAAATACTGGGTAAAATGAGTGACTTGAGTATAAGCCGAGGGTGGGAAATGTGCTGCCCCCTGAGTCCCTCTTGTGCCCTCTGTGTCCCCCTCTCTCTCCCGTCTCTTCTCCCCTCTCCCTTCCCTGTGTCTCTTCCCCCTCTCCCTTCACTGTGTCTCCTTCCCCCTCCCTTATCACCCTCCTCAACCCCACTCCTCATCCTCAACCCCCCCTCCTCATTCTCAACCTACCTCCTCATGCTCAACCCCCCATCCTCATCCTCCCTACTCAACCCCCTTCCTCATCCTCAACCCCCCATCCTCATCCTCCCTCCTCAACCCCCCCATCCTCAACCCCCCTCCTCATCCTCATCCTCCCTCCTCAACCCCCCTCCTCAACCTCAACTCCCCTCCTCAATCTCTCTCCTCAACCCCCCTCCTCAACCTAAACCCCCCTCCTCAACCCCCCTCCTCAACCTAAACCCCCCTCCTCATTCTAATCCCCCCTAAATACCTCCCCCTCTCCCCTCACTTACCTGCTTCTGCTCCGGCCTCCGCTCCTTCTTGACCCGGCGCGCATGTGACGTCACATGCGCGCCACGTCATTAGCATATACAGGGAAAGAGACACGGGGGGGTTAGAGAGACACGGGGGGGTTAGAGAGACACGGGGGGGGGGGTTAGAGAGACACAGGGGGGGGGGTTAGAGAGACACGGGGGGGGGGGGTTAGAGAGACACGGGGGGGGGGGGTTAGAGAGACATGGGGGGGTTAGAGAGACACGAACAAAAAAGGGCTGAAAAACTTGGCTTATACTTGAGTATATACTGTACTTTACCTATTGTGAAGTAATATATGCAGGAAGCATTGTGTTGAAGAGCTGGCAATCTGTTTTCATGTTGCTGCAACATCAGTGCTGTGGAGCTGCTGTGTAAGTGTCATGAATTTGTGCAGTGTGTAGTGTAATAGTGTGCGTGCGCGAGCGCGAGCCAAATCCGTTAGGGTAGCTGTGTACTTCCGGATTGTGTATGTTAGTGTTCTAAAATGGTGCCTAATGTGTGGTAAGCGGCTGTGGCTGATTTTGCATCCTTTTTTTCGGATGTCGTTCCGACTTTTTCGAAAAATCTGTATGTGTTTGGTGGTGTTTTGTGTGTTTAGGGTCCTTTAGCCTCGTTTTCGTTTTGTTCGGTGGTCATTTTTTCTGTTGCTTAGGTGATTTTCTGGTGTCTAAACTCTGTAATTTGGGCTTAAATGGAGGTGTAACTTCACTTACAGAGGTCCTGGGTGCCTCTTCTTGCTGTGGGTAATCTTTGTATGTGTTTATTGTGTGTATTTATTGTGTTTCTAATGTTTTTAGGGTTGCGAGGGTTGCGTCCTTGTTTTCGGATCTTTTTCTGAAAAAAATTAGGTGTTTGGTGGTGTTTTGCGTCTTTAGAGTCCTGTAGCCTCGTTTTCGTTTTTTACGGCGGCCATTTTTTCTCTCGCTTAGGAGATTTTCGGGTGTCTAAACTCTTTTATTTCAAGTGAAATTGAGGTGTAACTTCAGTTTTCGAGGTCCTGGGTGCCTCCCCTTGCTGTAGGTAAGCTTTTTATGTATTTGTTGTGTGTATTTATTGTGTTTTTAATGTTTTCATGTGCGCGGGTTTCGGCCGGTAAGGTCGTATTTTTGCGAGGTCGTAATGTTTTTTCTCTAAATCCCGCGTCTTATATTTATTTGTCGTAAGTCCGTAAATTTAGCGAGGTCCACTCGTATTTGTTTGTCGTAAGTCCTTAAATTTTGCAAGGTCCGCAGTTGCTGGCAAGGAGCGCCTTTGGCGCTCCATGCCAGCAACTGCGGCGCTAGAAACAACCCGCCTGCTCACAACTATATATGTGATATAGTTATCAATTAGTAATAAAATAAAAAATCATTGTAACTTTTGGAAATAAATATTTGAAATTGGTGTCCTAGTTTCCATCTGATATGCTTATCTACCCTCCTATTATTATTATCATCATTATCCTTTATTTGTAACGCACCAGCATATTCCGTAGCACTATACAGAGGTTAAGTACAAAACAAGAAATAATGTTAACACATAACAAGAAAATTCAGATTCCTGTCTTTGAGCTTACAATCAAATGAAGACAGTACATTTTCCCAAAGCAACTTACAATCTAAGTGAGAGATTTAGAAACCTGTGGTCAGATAATATAAACTGCAAATGGGAACATCAGGTTATTGTTATTGTCATAACTAACTTTTAGGGCTAGAGTAAAACTCCCCTGAACCCCAAAAAACAACCCTGTTATCACACACTGGGTTGCTAATATCAACGGCTATTAAAATGGACATGAGACTTGTTTTAAGGAATGTGACACATTTTTATGTGTAATGTAATGTGGGCCACAATAACGAATGTTGAGGTTACTATGTGATGTTGTATGCCTGTAATAATGTTATTTTAATGGTAACTAACAGATACACTTTCTGCCATATTTGTTAGTGTGACAACAAAAGTTTCTGCAAGAATTTAAATGTATATATGGTCCCCAGATAAACAAAAGGATTGTCAACAGGACACAGTTTATTACCCCTGGAATGTTTGTTCTGTCAGAGATTGCTGATAAGGGAATTGAAGTTTGATTATTGTAAAACTGGGGTTGTAAAACAGATCAGATCTGGAAACCGTGGAGAGAGATCAATCAAGCCTCTTTTGTCCAGGGGGATGGTTTATTTCTGGGATTGTTAAATATCTGTGTAAGAGGAATAAAGAAAGTCTATTGCCCCACTAAATGAATGGTGTGGCTCATCTGATTTTCCTGCTTCTCCATTATAGATGTCCGGATCTGAATTGCTGGGTGCTGAGATGAATATAAAGTCACAACCTGAAGATTGACTTTGTAGGCTAAAGCAGGAGAGTTAGGGGTACCTGGTCCCCTCTTCTCTGGGTCGTTTCAGTTATTTTACTAGTTATAAAAGGTAATGTTTACATATTCTCTTGTTTATAAAGGTATAACATTTGGGGGTGGCCGAGTGTATGTAGGTGAGGGTGGGAGAGAATTGGTTGGTTGAATCAAGAGGTGGATGGTGAAGTCAGTCAGTGGTCTCTGAGCATAGGTGAGGATAGAGAATATGTAAACATTACAAGGTGTATATTTTACATTGCTATAATAAAATGTAATTTTTAAATGATATTCTATTGACAAATGTTCATATTAATTACCTATAATGTTAAATTACACCATATTTGTAATGTCCATGATGTCACGTTCAGTAATTTCATGTTCTGGTTCTTATGAGGTGATACTGGATTTCCAGAAAACATGGACAATGGAATAGAAGAAACCATGGGCTGGAGAGGGAATTGAGACATGCGAGAGAGAGGCTGTTAAATGAGTGAGGAAGACAAGAATGAGCAGTTTGATACATTAAGGGAGCAATTAAATTGGGAAAAGAGTAAGCAATGGGGAATGGATGTGAGGCTACCATAAAAATGTAAGAGAGGCAGCCTCGGAAGATTAGTATCTTTTCATTAACCTGCAAAATGGTCAGAATCAGTTTCCACTTGCTGGATATTATTTTCCTCTCTCTCATCCTCAACTTCATCACTACACGATTCACTGTCTTGATTTTGATCACTGAGATCTATAAATACAACAGAAAAAAAGTAAGTAATTTAGATTGTTTTTGCCTCACATTAAAATAACCCCAAGAATAGACTAGATCACAATTGGCCTTTTTTTACAGTACAAACAGTAAGCCTTAGGTATGAAGCTGTTGGAATGACATTTGTTAATTTGGATGAATGAAGACAACGGGAAATCTTATGGTATGAATATATACTGTATGGGAACAAAGGCTAAATACATTTTTTTGACATGTATGACTTATGTGGGTTCCCTGGTGGTCCAGTGGTTAAGATTTGGTGCCTTCACTGCTGCAACCTGGGTTTGATTCCAGTCAGGGAACCAAAAGGTCACACCACCCTGAAGCCATGCAGGTTTGGGCCTGGTCAGTAGACCAACTACTAATAACAGGAGCTGTATGCTGTGGCCCACTGGTGAAGGAACTGGCAACCCACTCCAGTATCTCTTCCATGAAAACCATGTGGATCAGCATGACCATGAACATATAGATGTGCCTGGTAAGTTATGGTCCATGAGATCACAGAGAGTCAGAAATGACTGGACAACACAAACAAAAATGACTTATGTAGAGAGAGTGGGACATAGACAAATGGATTATAAAAATCCAAGTTCTGTTCAAGAGTGCCAGAAGACCAGTGTCAGAAGTCTAGAGTGCACGAGGAAGAAGCCCAGGAGGCCAGTGAAGCCATGGATAGCAATCAGCAATGGACTTGAAGAAAATGCTGACTAAAGGGGAAATATAAAGTATTTTATATAACATAATGCAGTATTCATGTTTTATTCTTGTAATTATTGTTTTTATATTTATTGTCTGCTATATGTTCATCTAAAACCCATCTTTGATGTATGTACAATATATCTTTAAATGATACCTTATTTGTCGGTTTGATTATTCACCTGCCCAAAAGCATATAATATCTGTAGAAATACTACATTATTTTCTTACATAGAGATCAAACAAATATTTCCAATGGTTTCCATGTTGCATTTGTAGTATAGTCCTACTGGACAACATATTGTATATGTTAGAGAAAGTTAAACTCAACATTTGGTTGAAAAGATATCAGCCCAAAGTACACCTTCATAGGGTTTACTATTACTAATTGCCTTGCATCTACGGTATTCTAAATCATACTTAAAATGTAAACCTTATTATATCGGTAAAATAGGAGTGACAAAAATTAAAATAGGAAATTAAAATAAAAGGAACCAAATATATGAAGATGTAGTACCACTTTGCCACATGGTGCTATACAATGCTCCCACTACAGTACCAGTAGTCACAGTGCTAGGTCATTGTTGGTCATGTCATCCGATGGGCATAGTGTGTCACTAGCTCCTTAGATCATTATAGGAATAGTGAGGAATAACATAACAAGCCAGTTGTTGCAATTTAGTTAGGAATGTATACTTTATCATTTTGTAACTGTTGGTCATTGAATAACAGTGAGGTAGAATTAGGCAAAGTCATAAATTTAGCATTGAGTACTTATAAAACTATTTAGTGGCTACAATTAGTGGTAATAACCGAGAAGCAGTAGCCAATAATGTATTTTTATGAAAATCCCTGTATTTGAATATTGAATAATAAGATTATTATTGTATGTTGGTAAGCAGCAGGAGCATCCTATAGCCCATTGAGGTGACATGATTGTGCCAGATATTTTTGACTACACTTGAATTTGAATAATGACAAAAAAAAGAAGTCTGTATCAGGGAACTGTATAATTAGTCGTACAATAACATAGTACCATAAAGCCCTATGTTACTCACAAAGTAAGAATTTAGATTTAGCTACTATGTGATTTGGTAACATTTGACAAATGAAAGAAAGCAGCTCACAATTTAATATATTTTTACCTCACGTAATAAATACTCTCTCATCTATCTAACACACTTTCTTTTGTTTGTTTTAGATATTTGTTTTTATTTCTTTATGCTTGTATGATTTAAACATAGAGCAAATAGTAAACCCTAATAAGGTGTGGTTTGGGGTGATCTTTTTTCAACACAAGTGTTATGTTTGCGTTAGAATCAGTTACATATGTAGCAATGTGTCTTAAAGTTAAAACATGTAATCTGTATTGGTGGCCACTTTATCAATGCATTGACTTCAAATGGTCATTTCTAACCCTTTCTTATTGTGTATGTGTATATATATATATTATATATATATATATATATATATATATATATATATATATATATATTTTGAAGATGTCCAGCAATCCAGTAATTAAATAATTATTAATCCATATGTATATACATATATATATATATATATATATATATATATATATATATATATATATATATATATATATATATATATATATATATTGGATATAAAAAGTCTACACACCCCTGTTAAAATGTCAGATTTCTGTGCTGTAAAAAATTAGACAAAGATAAATCATTTCAGAACTTTTTCCACCTTTATCTATAAACTGTACAACTCAATTCAAAAACTAACTGAAATCTTTTAGGTAGAGGGAAGAAAAAACATAAAAATAAAATAATATGGTTGCATAAGTATGCACACCCTTAAACTAATACTTTGTTGAAGCACCTTTTGATTTTATTACAGCGCTCAGTCTTTTTGGGTATGAGTCTATCTGCATGGCACATTTTGACTTGGCAAGATTTGCCCACTCTTCTTTGCAAAAACACTCCAAATCTGTCAGATTGCGAGGGCATCTCCTGTGCACAGCCCTCTTCAGATCACCCCACAGATTTTCAATCGGATTCAGGTCTGGGCTCTGGCTGGGCCATTCCAAAACTTGAATCTTCTGGTGAAGCCATTCCTTTGTTGATTTGGATGTATGCTTTGGGTCCTTGTCATGCTGAATGATGAAGTTCCTCTTCATGTTCAGCTTTCTAGCAAAAGCCTGAAGGTTTTGTGCCAATATTGACTGGTATTTGAAACTGTTCATAATTCCCTCTTAACTAAGGCCCCAGTTCCAGCTGAAGAAAAAGAACCCCAAAGCATGATGCTACCACCACTTCACTGTGGGTATGGGGTTCTTTTGGTGATGTGCAGTGTTGTTTTTGCGCCAAACATATCTTTTGGAATTATGGCCAAAAAGTTCAACATTGGTTTCATCAGACCATAACACCTTTTCCCACATGCTTTTGGGAGACTTCAGATGTGTTTTTGCAAAATGTAGCCTGGCTTGGATGTTTTTCTTCGTAAGAAAAGGCTTTCGTCTTGCCACTCTACCCCATAGCCCAGACATATGAAGAATACAGGAGATTGTTGTCACATGTACCACACAGCCAGTACTTGCCAGATATTCCTGCAGCTCCTTTAATGTTGCTGTAGGCCTCTTGATAGCCTCCCAGCTCCAGTTCTTGGTAATGCCACTGTTGTGCCATATTTTCTCCACTTGATGACTGTCTTCACTGTGTTCCATGGTATATCTAATGCCTTGGAAATTCTTTTGTACCCTTCTCCTGACAGATACCTTTTAACAATGAGATCCCTCTGATGCTTCGTAAGCTCTCTGTGGACCATGGTTTTTGCTGTGGGATGCGACTAAGAAAATTTCAGGAAAGACCAACTAGAGCAGCTGAACTTTATTTGGGGTTAATCAGAGGCACTTTAAATGATGGCTGGTGTATGCTGACTCCTATTTAACAAAATTTGGAATGTGATTGCTTAATTCTGAACACAGCTACATCCCCAGTTATAAGAGGGTGTGCAGACTTATGCAACCACATTATTTTTCTTTTTTCTTTTTCTTCCCTACACCTAAAAGATTTCAGTTTGTTTTTCAATTGAGTTGTACAGGTTATAGGTCACATTAAAGGTGGAAAAAGTTCTGAAATGATTTATCTTTGTCTCATTTTTTTACAGCACAGAAACCTGACATTTTAACAGGGGTGTGTAGATGTTTTATATCCACTGTATATATATTTATATGTATGTATATATATAATTACCTACACAGCTCCATAAGCCATAATCCATAGTCAAGCTATTAGATACCATCGGATTTGTTCAAACACTGGAGACCGTGATAAAAATTTAAAAACTCTGGCTGAATCTTTCAAACAAAAGGGTTACAAACCCCGTATTATTACCCAAATACTAAACTACAAAACAAAAGAAACTACTTCACGTATACCTCTAGTGACCACATACCATCCAATTTTAGAGAAAATTCGGAAAATAATTAAACATTTACAACCATTACTAATTGAAGATACTGAATTAAAAAATATATTCCCAAAACCTCCCATCCTTGCATTTAAACAACCACCAAACCTGAAACAAAAACTTGTCAGCAGAAGATTGGCCAATGAACAACTGAATATAAAAAATGGAACTAAACCTTGTAACAAATGTACTTGTAAATTATGTCAGCACATTTGTAATGATGATACAGCCACACATAACAACAAAACCTATAACATCAAAGGATCATATTCATGTACATCGTCAAATGTGGTTTATATGATACAATGCACTTTATGTGACACAGGCTGTTACATTGGAGAAACCGGCCAAAAAATGCATTTAAGGATGAATTTACACAGGCATTCAATAAGAAAACATAATGAAGACAGTTATTATAGCCCAGTAGGACACCATTTTAGCCAGAATGATCACTCCATCCAAAACTTAAAAGTCAAAATACTCAGAGGAAAATTTAAAAGCATCCAAGAGAGAAAAGCATTTGAAATAAAGATGATCACATTCTTCAACACTAAAAACACAGGACTTAATATAGATTTGGGCTTTCTAACACATTATCAGAATTTCATGTGATTTTTTTTTTCTTATACAATAACAGACTTAGCACTCTTAGTGAGATGTTTGTCGAACAGGAAAGATATCACTGTGGACTACAGTGTTCTGCTTTTTCATGTATATATTGATGTGTATGTGTATATAATATGTGTATATATGTTTCCTTTGCTATGTTGTATTTATTCCCCATATTTGAATTTACGTGATGATGTCAGATGCTGTCTCCACTCTCTCTGCATCTGATGTTATTATTCAAACTGAGGGTTCCATCTCATGTTAGTATTGCTTGAGACTTGATAAAGGGAGGCTAAGCCTCTCGAAAGCTCGTCATTATAAATAAGACGTTTGTCCAATACAAAAGGTATCAAATTATATTGCAATACTCATTATTATTCTATATATATATATATGGATTAATAATTACTAAATTACTAGATTACTGCACATTCACGGCTTCTTCACTCTTTATATATATATATATATATATATATATATATATATATATATATATATATATATATATATAGTGATACCTTGGAACTCAACTTTTCAACTGCAGGATGAGTTCCAAAAAGATGGAGTACCAAACATGCATTTCCCATAGGGATCAATGTAAATTGAAATAATCTGTTCTAAGCCACAGAATTATTACATTTTAGTTTAAACTGTTGGTCTTGTTTTTGATACAAAACCATAAAACTGAACAGACATAAGGTTCACTTTAACTGTACTGAGAGGACTTGAGGGCCCAATGGGATGGTGGTGATGTAGAGGAGGAGGTAGATACGTTGAGTTCCCGAAATCGTCAAGTTCCGAAGAGGTTGAGAACTGAGCGCTCATTGCGAGCCTCGGCAAACCTGCAACTTGCGTGCCTCACACTGAGCGCCTTCGGCACTCATCGCAGGCCTCTTCCCACACCTGTGTCTCTTTTCCCCCTCTCCCACCCCTGTGTCTCTTTCCCCCTACCCTGTGTCTCTTCCCCCCCACTCCCTCCTCAGAGTCTCCTCCCCCTCCTCTCTGTCTCTTCCCCATCTGTCCCCCTTTCTCCCTCCCCATTTCTCCCTCCCCTCTCTCATTTGCAGCCTTGGCGGCGTTTGAACCTGTAATTTTTTTTCAAGTCCGCAAGACTTGAAGCTTAAATAAGTATTGCTTCCAGCCTTGCTCGCTTGAAAAAATGTTTACGGGTTTAACACCGCCATTTTTTTTTAAGGCCATAACTCTGCAGCTTCTGGGAGGCTGCCAAAAGATGCCAATTGAATTACAAATTAGCTTTCAACCTCACTTATGAACTCCCTGCTTCAGTAAGGTTGGTAGCCAATTTCCTATTCAATTGTCATCGTTTGGCGGCCTCCCAACGGCTTCCGAGTTTTTATTTTCAAGCCCGTAACTCGGAATCCGGTTGGAGCCTCTTTTTCGAGCCTTGCGATTAGCACCTTTGGCGCTCATTTCCAGCCTCACGATGAGCACTCATTGCAAGCCTCTTCCCCCTCCTCTACTTTACGGGCCTCGCAATGAGCACCTTCGGCGCTCATTGCAGCCCTCTGCAAACCTGTAACTTTCGGGCTTTGCGATGATCGCCTGAGCGCCTTGCATGCGCAAGCCTGTGACTTTTTACATAGCGTGACCGACAAATAGCAATTACGACAACTAAATATGAGATATTACTCACCCGCACATGGACATGAATTGGTTCCCAGCTCCTGAATATCATTTTCTTCTCGTTCATACTCCCCTTCCTCATTAATAGATAGCTTGTATATATTTTCATCATTGAGTCCTGTTAGACATTAAACAATTAAATGTATTTGTAGATATTTAATTGAATTTCTTAGTCAGTCTGTTCAATGATCAATAATTAATGGGCATGGAAGGTTTCTGGACTTCACCATAAATATAATATACCTGTGTATCTATGTATTTTATTAAGAGATGCTGAAAAGCTCTGTATTTTTCTGCATACAGAGTCTGTTGCCTCAGCAGCTCATGAGGACAGTGTACTTCTAAGTACCAGAGCTCCAGTGTCTCTTAGTAACCAATCAGTGGTAACATTCTGCAACATGCTACTTGAAAGAGGTCACTGACAGGCTAATTTGAAACACTACACTTCATAGTATGTATATTTATGAGCTACAGAGGGAAGATCTAAACAGATACAGTTTGTAAGATTTTAAGCAGAAAAAGAGCTTTTAAGCATTTAATAAAATAAAGTAGATACAAGAACAGTAACACATAAGTATATTGTATTCCTAGTGAAATCTCCCATTTTCCTTTAATAAACGTATTTTACATATATATATATATATATATATATATATATATATATATATTATAATTAGTATATTAACATTATAAAAATCGGCACATTTTAATGATAAGAAATAATAGGTGTCTTGTTAACATGATGGATAAGGGATTCCAAAATAATTATTTACTAACATCTGCCCAATCTGCCCACAGTTATGACTATACTTATATTATCAGATTTATAACTTACCTGCCCTGAGTTCTGGATGAATGGTCACCGGCAGAACATCCTTTTCTTCCTCACTAAAAGGGTCCACATTGCCATCCTGGAGACCTGCTAATTACACAATACATTTGCAGGAGTTTATTTGATGATCCATAATCAGGGCAGAGTGTGTGCTTTTTATTTCTTCAATTAATGTGGCCTTTTGTGTGTCACTTTAAGACGTCTCCTCGGTATTATAGATGTGTCAGAGGGCACAAAGGAGCATCAACTTAATTAGAAATGCAGATCAGTAAAAAATGAATAATGCTTTCTAGTTTACATTGTTAAAAAAATATATAAAACATAGAACTAGTGCAAGGATTACATAAAATGATGCCATTTAAGAATAAGACATTTTCCTCTACTCCTTGGCCTAGGTAGAACAAAATAAGCTGAATAGAAATATTTATTTTTTAAAGTTTTTTAATAACGTAGGCTTCTCATTGGAAGATTAAACAACCAATTACTATCTGCATCCTGAAAGAGTTGTTGTTTTCAAACTGTTGGAAAACATTTAAAGATCATTGATATATATATTTTCTTTTTAAAATTATGGTTTAGTACTTGAAAGGAAATTATTAGTAATCCTGCCCACGATTATGATCATACTTATATTGGATTGTTTATAACCGTCAATATGCAAATGAGCAACTCCAGAATACTAATAAGTTGTTTTCATGTGTTAATTAGTATAACGGTCTGCTTGTCAAAACAATACCCTCAATGTTATCATCACGTTAGATGCCCTCTCCTGTCCTTATAAAGCACTCTAAGTGGCATATTAGTATACAGGAGCTGCATAAATGATCCTGAATATCTCAGGAATGGCTAATACAAAGTACCTTTATCTTTAAGACTAAACCAACTTCCTGTTTGTGTGATAGTGTCAGTTCAAATATTCTTAGTAATATTAAATTACCTGGGCTAAGGTTAGTTCTGGGAGGCCGGTGACTCTCATCCATCATCTGATTGTGGCCATCTATATTATACTGAGACACTCTGGAAGAGAAGCAGTTAGGATAATGATGTTGTCTCACACACACAGTCTCGTTCTGTCTCTCTCACCGTCACACATACAGCCTTATCTGTCACTATCTCCCTCCCCTCTCTTCCTCTATTACTCTCACACATAATGCATTATCTATCACTCTCTCCCTCCCCTCTCCTCTTTCCCTCTCTCCTTTCCTCTATAACTCTCACCCTCACACATACAGCCTTATCTATCACTCTCTCCCTCTCCTGTCCTCTCTCTCCCTCTCCTTTAGTCTATCAATCTCACCCTCACACATACAGCCTTATCTATCACTCTCTCTCTCCCTCTCCTTTCCTCTATCAATCTCACCCTCACACATACAGCCTTATCTATCACTCTCTCCCTCCCCTCTCTTCTCTCTCCCTCTCCTTTCCTCTATCAATCTCACCCTCACACATACAGCCTTATCTATGACTCTCCTCCTCCCCTCTCTCTTCTTTCCTCTATCACTCGCACACTCACACATACAGCCTTATCTATCACGCTCTCCCTCCCCATCTCCTCTTTCCCTCTCTCTCTCTCTCCTTTTTTCCTCTATAACTCTCACCCTGACACATACAGCCTTATCTATCACTCTCTCCCTCCCCTCTCCCCCTCTCCTTTCCTCTATTAATCTCACCCTTACACATACAGCCTTATCTATCACTCTCTCCCTCCCCTCTCTCCCTCTCCTTTCCTCTATAACTCTCATCCTCACACATACAGCCTTATCTATCACTCTCTCCCTCCCCTCTCCTCTCTCTCCCTCTCCTTTCCTCTATCAATCTCACCCTCACACATACAGCCTTATCTATCACTCTCTCCCTCACTCTCTCTTCTTTCCTCTATCACTCTCACCCTCACACATACAGCCTTATCTATCACTCTCTCCCTCCCCTCTCCTCTCTCTCCCTCTCCTTTATTCTTTCAATCTCACCCTCACACATACAGCCTTATCTATCACTCTCTCTCTCCCTCTCCTTTCCTCTATCAATCTCACCCTCACACATACAGCCTTATCTATCACTCTCTCCCTCCCCTCTCTTCTCTCTCCCTCTCCTTTCCTCTATCAATCTCACCCTCACACATACAGCCTTATCTATGACTCTCCTCCTCCCCTCTCTCTTCTTTCCTCTATCACTCGCACACTCACACATACAGCCTTATCTATCACGCTCTCCCTCCCCATCTCCTCTTTCCCTCTCTCTCTCTCTCCTTTTTTCCTCTATAACTCTCACCCTGACACATACAGCCTTATCTATCACTCTCTCCCTCCCCTCTCCCCCTCTCCTTTCCTCTATTAATCTCACCCTTACACATACAGCCTTATCTATCACTCTCTCCCTCCCCTCTCTCCCTCTCCTTTCCTCTATAACTCTCATCCTCACACATACAGCCTTATCTATCACTCTCTCCCTCCCCTCTCCTCTCTCTCCCTCTCCTTTCCTCTATCAATCTCACCCTCACACATACAGCCTTATCTATCACTCTCTCCCTCACTCTCTCTTCTTTCCTCTATCACTCTCACCCTCACACATACAGCCTTATCTATCACTCTCTCCCTCCCCTCTCCTCTCTCTCCCTCTCCTTTCCTCTATCAATCTCACCCTCACACATACAGCCTTATCTATCACTCTCTCCCTCACTCTCTCTCCTTTCCTCTATCACACTCACACATACAGCCTTATCTATCACTCTCTCCCTCACTCTCTCTTCTTTCCTCTATCACTCTCACCCTCACACATACAGCCTTATCTATCACTCTCTCCCTCCCCTCTTCCCCTCTCCTTTCCTCTATCAATCTCACCCTCACACATACAGCCTTATCTATCGCTCTCTCCCTTCCCCCTCTCTCTCTCTCCTTTCCTCTATAACTCTCACCCTCACACATACAGCCTTATCTATCACTCTCTCCCTCCCCTCTCCTCTCTCTCCCTCTCCTTTCCTCTATCAATCTCACCCTCACACATACAGCCTTATCTATCACTCTCCTCTTCCCCTCTCTCTCTCCCTCTCTCCTTTCCTCTATCACCCTCACACATACAGCCTTATCTATCACTCTCTCCCTCTCCTGTCCTCTCTCTCCCTCTCCTTTAGTCTATCAATCTCACCCTCACACATACAGCCTTATCTATCACTCTCTCTCTCCCTCTCCTTTCCTCTATCAATCTCACCCTCACACATACAGCCTTATCTATCACTCTCTCCCTCCCCTCTCCTCTCTCTCCCTCTCCTTTCCTCTATCAATCTCACCCTCACACATACAGCCTTATCTATCACTCTCCTCCTCCCCTCTCTCTTCTTTCCTCTATCACTCGCACACACAGCCTTATCTATCACTCTCTCCCTCCCCATCTCCTCTTTCCCTCTCTCTCTCTCTCCTTTTTTCCTCTATAACTCTCACCCTGACACATACGGCCTTATCTATCACTCTCTCCCTCCCCTCTCTCCCTCTCCTTTCCTCTATAACTCTCATCCTCACACATACAGCCTTATCTATCACTCTCTCCCTCCCCTCTCCTCTCTCTCCCTCTCCTTTCCTCTATCAATCTCACCCTCACACATACAGCCTTATCTATCACTCTCTCCCTCACTCTCTCTCCTTTCCTCTATCACACTCACACATACAGCCTTATCTATCACTCTCTCCCTCACTCTCTCTTCTTTCCTCTATCACTCTAACCCTCACACATACAGCCTTATCTATCACTCTCTCCCTCCCCTCTCCCCCTCTCCTTTCCTCTATCAATCTCACCCTCACACATACAGCCTTATCTATCACTCTCCTCTTCCCCTCTCTCTCTCCCTCTCTCCTTTCCTCTATCACACTCACACATACAGCCTTATCTATCACTCTCTCCCTTCCCTCTCCTCTTTCCCTCTCTCTCCTTTCCTCTATAACTCTCACCCTCACACATACAGCCTTATCTATCACTCTCTCCCTCCCCTCTCCTCTCTCTCCCTCTCCTTTCCTCTATCAATCTCACCCTCACACATACAGCCTTATCTATCACTCTCCTCTTCCCCTCTCTCTCTCCCTCTCTCCTTTCCTCTATCACACTCACACATACAGCCTTATCTATCACTCTCTCCCTCCCCTCTCCTCTCTCTCTCTCCTTTCCTCTATCAATCTCACCCTCACACATACAGCCTTATCTATCACTCTCCTCTTCCCCTCTCTCTTTTCCTCTATCACTCTCACACTCACACATACAGCCTTATCTATCACTCTCTCCCTCCCTCCCTCTCTCTTCTTTCCTCTATCTCTCTCATACTCACACATACAGACTTATCTATCACTCTCTCCCTCCCCTCTCCTCTCTCTCTCGTTTCCTCTATCAATCTCACCCTCACACATACAGCCTTATCTATCACTCTCTCCCTCCCCTCTCTCCTTTCCTCTATCACACTCACACATACAGTCTTATCTGTCACCCTCTCCGTCCCCTCCCCTCTCTCTCTCCTTTCCTCTATAACTCTCACCCTCACACATATAGCCTTATCTATCACTCTCTCCCTTCCCTCTCCTTTTTCCCTCTCTCTCTCTCTCTCCTTTCCTCTATAACTCTCACCCTCACACATACAGCCTTATCTATCACTCTCTCCCTCCCCTCTCCTCTCTCTCCCTCTCCTTTCCTCTATCAATCTCACCCTCACACATACAGCCTTATCTATCACTCTCATCTTCCCCTCTCTCCTTTCCTCTATCACACTCACACATACAGCCTTATCTATCACTCTCTCCCTCACTCTCTCTTCTTTCCTCTATCACTCTCACACATACAGCCTTATCTATCACTCTCTCCCTCCCCTCTCCCCCTCTCCTTTCCTCTATCAATCTCACCCTCACACATACAGCCTTATCTATCACTCTCTCCCTTCCCTCTCCTCTTTCCCTCTCTCTCTCTCTCCTTTCCTCTATCACTCTCACACTCACACATACAGCCTTATCTATCACTCTCTCCATCCCCTCTCCCCCTCTCCTTTCCTCTATCAATCTCACCCTCACACATACAGCCTTATCTATCACTCTCTCCCTTCCCTCTCCTCTTTCCCTTTCTCTCTCTCTCTCCTTTCCTCTATAACTCTCACCCTCACACATACAGCCTTATCTATCACTCTCTCCCTCCCCTCTCCTCTCTCTCCCTCTCCTTTCCTCTATCAATCTCACCCTCACACATACAGCCTTATCTATCACTCTCCTCTTCCCCTCTCTCCTTTCCTCTATCACACTCACACATACAGCCTTATCTATCACTCTCTCCCTCCCCTCTCCCCCTCTCCTTTCCTCTATCAATCTCACCCTCACACATACAGCCTTATCTATCACTCTTTCCCTTCCCTCTCCTCTTTCCCTCTCTCTCTCCCTCCTTTCCTCTATAACTCTCACCCTCACACATACAGCCTTATATATCACTCTCTCCCTCCCCTCTCCTCTCTCTCCCTCTCCTTTCCTCTATCAATCTCACCCTCACACATACAGCCTTATCTATCACTCTCCTCTTCCCCTCTCTCTCTCCCTCTCTCCTTTCCTCTATCAATCTCACACTCACACATACAGCCTTATCTACAACTCTCTCCATCCCCTCTCCCCCTCTCCTTTCCTCTATCAATCTCACCCTCACACATACAGCCTTATCTATCACTCTCTCCCTTCCCTCTCCTCTTTCCCTCTCTCTCTCTCTCTCCTTTCCTCTATAACTCTCACCCTCACACATACAGCCTTATCTATCACTCTCTCCCTCCCCTCTCCTCTCTCTCTCACTCTCCTTTCCTCTATCAATCTCACCCTCACACATACAGCCTTATCTATCACTCTCCTCTTCCCCTCTCTCCTTTCCTCTATCACACTCACACATACAGCCTTATCTATCACTCTCTCCCTCACTCTCTCTTCTTTCCTCTATCACTCTCACTCTCACACATGCAGCCTTATCTATCACTCTCTCCCTCCCCTCTCCCCCTCTCCTCTCCTCTATCAATCTCACCCTCACACATACAGCCTTATCTATCACTCTCTCCCTTCCCTCTCCTCTTTCCCTCTCTCTCTCCCTCCTTTCCTCTATAACTCTCACCCTCACACATACAGCCTTATCTATCACTCTCTCCCTCCCCTCTCCTCTCTCTCCCTCTCCTTTCCTCTATCAATCTCACCCTCACACATACAGCCTTATCTATCACTCTCCTCTTCCCCTCTCTCCTTTCCTCTATCACTCTCACACTCACACATAAAGCCTTATCTATCACTCTCTCCCCCCTCTCTCTTCTTTCCTCTATCACTCTCATCCTCACACATACAGCCTTATATATCACTCTCTCCCTCCCCTCTCCTCTTTCCCTCTCTCGTTTCCTCTATAACTCTCACCCTCACACATACAGCCTTATCTATCACTCTCCTCCTCCCCTCTCTCTCTCTCCCTCTCTCCTTTCCTCTATCACTCTCACCCTCACACATACAGCCTTATCTATCACTCTCTCCCTCCCCTCTCTCCTTTCCTCTATCACACTCACACATACAGCCTTATCTGTCACCCTCTCCGTCCCCTCCCCTCTCTCGCTCCTTTCCTCTATCACTCTCACACTCACACATACAGCCTTATATAACTATCTCCCTCCCCTCTCCTCTCTCTCCCTCTCTACTTTCCTCTATCACTCTCACACATACAGCCTTATCTATCACTATCTCCCTCCCCTCTCCCCCTCTCCTTTCCTCTATTACTCTCACACATACAGCCTTATCTATCACTCTCTCCTTCCCCTCTCTCCCCTTTCCTCTGTCACTCTCACCCTCACACATACAGCCTTATCAATCACTCTCTCCCTCTCCTCTCTCTTCCTCTCTCCTTTCCTCGATCACTCTCACCCGCACACATACAGCCTTATCTATCACTCTCTCCCTCCCCTCTCTCTCCTTTCCTTGATCATTCTCACACATACAGCCTTATCTATCACTCTCTCCCTCCCCTCTCTCTCTCCTTTCCTCGATCACTCTCACCCTCACACATACAGCCTTATCTAACATTCTCTCCCTCCCCCTCTCTCCTTTCCTCTATCACTCTCACACATACAGCCTTATCTATCACTCTCTCCCTCCCCTCTCTCTCCTTTCCTTGATCACTCTCACACATACAGCCTTATCTATCACTCTCTCCCTCCCCTCTCTCTCCTTTCCTCGATCACTCTCACCCTCACACATACAGCCTTATCTAACATTCTCTCCCTCCCCCTCTCTCCTTTCCTCTATCACTCTCACACATACAGCCTTATCTAACATTCTCTCCCTCCCCCTCTCTCCTTTCCTCTATTACTCTCACACATACAGCCTTATCTATCACTCTCTCCCTCCCCTCCTCTCTCTCTCTCCTTTCCTCGATCACTCTCACACATACAGCCTTATCTATCACTCTCTCCCTCCCCTCTCTCTCTCCTTTCCTCGATCACTCTCACCCTCACACATACAGCCTTATCTAACATTCTCTCCTTCCCCCTCTCTCCTTTCCTCTATCACTCTCACACATACAGCCTTATCTATCACTCTCTCCCTCCCCTCTCTCTCCTTTCCTTGATCACTCTCACACATACAGCCTTATCTATCACTCTCTCCCTCCCCTCTCTCTCCTTTCCTCGATCACTCTCACCCTCACACATACAGCCTTATCTAACATTCTCTCCCTCCCCCTCTCTCCTTTCCTCTATCACTCTCACACATACAGCCTTATCTAACATTCTCTCCCTCCCCCTCTCTCCTTTCCTCTATCACTCTCACACATACAACCTTATCTATCACTCTCTCCCTCCCCTCTCTCTCCTTTCCTTGATCACTCTCACACATACAGCCTTATCTAACATTCTCTCCCTCCATCTCTCTCCTTTCCTCTATCACTCTCACACATACAGCCTTATCTATCACTCTCTCCCTCCATCTCTCTCCTTTCCTCTATCACTCTCAACGTCACATATACAGCCTTATCTATCACTATCTCCCTCCCCTCTCCCCCTCTCCTTTCCTCTATTACTCTCACACATACAGCCTTATATATCACTCTCTCCTTCCCCTCTCTCCCCTTTATTCTGTCACTCTCACCCTCACACATACAGCCTTATCTAACATTCTCTCCCTCCCCCCTCTCCTTTCCTCTATCACTCTCATACATACAGACTTATCTAACATTCTCTCCCTCCCCCTCTCTCCTTTCCTCTATTACTCTCACACATACAGCCTTATCTATCACTCTCTCCCTCCCCTCTCCTCTCTCTCTCCTTTCCTCGATCACTCTCACCCTCACACATACAGCCTTATCTAACATTCTCTCCCTCCCCCTCTCTCCTTTCCTCTATCACTCTCACACATACAGCCTTATCTATCACTCTCTCCCTCCACTCTCTCTCCTTTCCTTGATCACTCTCACACATACAGCCTTATCTATCACTCTCTCCCTCCCCTCTCTCTCCTTTCCTTGATCACTCTCACACATACAGCCTTATCTATCACTCTCTCCCTCCCCTCTCTCTCCTTTCCTCTATCACTCTCACACATACAGCCTTATCTATCACTCTCTCCCTCCCCTCTCCTCTCTCTCTCCTTTCCTCGATTACTCTCACCCTCACACACACAGCCTTATCTAACATTCTCTCCCTCCCCCTCTCTCCTTTCCTCTATCACTCTCACACATACAGCCTTATCTAACATTCTCTCCCTCCCCCTCTCTCCTTTCCTTGATCACTCTCACACATACAGCCTTATCTAACATTCTCTCCCTCCCCCTCTCTCCTTTCCTCTATCACTCTCACACATACAGCCTTATCTATCACTCTCTCCCTCCCCTCTATCTCCTTTCCTTGATCACTCTCACACATACAGCCTTATCTAACATTCTCTCCCTCCTCTCTCTCCTTTCCTCTATCACTCTCACACATACAGCCTTATCTGTCATTCTCTCACGCCCCTTCTCTCTTTCTCTCCCTCCTTTCCTCTATCTTTCTCTCCTTTTCTCTCTCACTCACTCTTTCTCACACAATCTTTCTCTCTTTGCATCTCTATCTTTCCTTCTCTATTTTTCTCTCCCTCTCTCTTCTTTCCTCTATCTCTCTCCTTCCTTGCCTCTCTCTCTCCTTCCTTGCATCTCTCTCTCCTTCTTGCATCTCTCTCTCCTTCCTTGCATCTCTCTCTCCTTCTTGCATCTCTCTCTCCTTTCCTCTATCTCTCTTCCTAACTCCCTCTCTCTCCTTATCCATCTTTACTCCTCTCTCTCTCTCATTCTCTCTCTCTCTCTACTTCCCAATCTCTCTCTTTCTTACTCTCTCCCTCATATTGCTTTATTTACCTTTCTAAATCCACCATTGACTAGCCGGAAATGTATCTATGAACCGGAAAAGGTTATCCAGAACTCCATCTCCCAGAATGACATGTATGTTATCAATTAATGATGACAGTATTCGGGGTCCTTCGTTTTTATTCACGTTTCTTAACTGTGGAGAATAGAAACATGGCAGCGACAGTTTGTTTTCTTACACACAGAATATTACCCCTGTAGTAAGGACTTTAAATCGATGCTGGCAATAAATATATCCTCTCTCTCTAATTTGCCCATAAACATCATGGCGAACTCTTGGTTACGAGCTGACCCACGTGATGTATGCCATTCGTTAACGTAAGGCTATTGTGCGTTATGACGTATTTTCGCTCTATAGTCCCAAGGGCAACAATAGAAGAAGCTTGTGGTTCTGGAGGTAACGGGTCTATATATACATACACACATGGATTCACAGTGTTATCTATAAGAAGGCATGTATGTACATGTGAGCGCCAGGTGCTGTGAGTGTATCTGTATATAACTGTGTATAGTGGGGAGGGAGGGGTGTGTGTTTATATTTATATATATATATATATATATATATATATATATATATATATATATATATATATATGTGTGTGTGTGTGTTATGGCTTGATTGATATGTGGAAATTTATATGTATCTATTGTGAATAATGTGTATATATATATATATATATATATATATATATATATATATATATATATACTTTAGGAGCCAGCAAGGTTCGAAGGGGGAAAAGCATATTGTTTAGGAGCCAGGTCAACTTCTAAGAGTTGTGACTTCCTGTCTCCCAGGATTTGTTGAGGCATGTATCTGTGTTTATATGTATGTATGTATGTGTGTGTGAAATACAGTAAGCATATGCTTAAAAGGAGCCATGTTTAAAATGGTTTGGATTCACAGAGTGATTGATGGTGCATTATGTGGTCTCATTTGCATGTCCCGCCCAGTTTTCCCACACTGCAGTGCATATACTGTATTTCTGAGAAATTTGAGCAGGAAATAAGTTTTCATCAACTTATTTTTAGACATTGAAATAGAATCACTAATGTACTATTCCTTATTTGTACTAATTACAGATATCTTTCTTATTCAGTAGGTCTCATCCATTTGATTAAAGTACTGTAGATGAATAAGGATAAGATGATGGCTGAAAGGATCTTGAATAACGTCCTGGAGATCATTTATCTGCTGACTGGAGAGGTGAGAGTATCTGAAAAATTCCAAAATTATATCATAGTTGTCTATGGCAGTGGGAATTATATCCATGTATATCTGGATCGTTACTTTGTCATGGTTAAAGGGCTTGTGTACCTCAATAAATCTGTGAGCTATACCATGTAGGGTCGCCCAAGATGGGCAGGTCATAGCAGAGACAAATTAAGGTCCACTAGAGAAGGTACTGACAACCCACTCCAGTATCTTTGCCATGATAACCTTATAGATAAGCACAACCATAGACGTTCCTGGCGTGCTGCTGTACATAGGGTCACAGAGAGTCAGACTTGACTGATCAACTAAATAACAACAAATAGATTTATAGATATAAATTGCTATCAACATCACATGGCAATACATAACCTGTCTATCACCAGGAGACTTGTCCAATGCCAGTCCATGATGGGCAGATCCACGCCACATTATTATGGATTGGTGTCTACGTCATTTTGATTTAATTACCTGTGCTCAGACCAGAATATTCTTACAATGTAGCCTAGATTATCCACAGAGGATACTTTTCTCCAGCTTTGACATAATATTGTGTTATTTTAACTTTGTGTCTTAACATTTAGCAGCTATCTGATATACAAAAACACATTACATGTAATACTGAATATTGTTTTTTTTTTTAAATCATAGTTACATAGTAATTAAGGTTGAAAAAAGACTTTCAGTCCATCAAGTTCAACCTTTTAAGATCTCCTCTGATCTACAATATGCAGATTAATTAATTAATTCGTTGTTAATTAATTATTAATCAATTATTTAATTATTTATTTTTTATTTTATTTTAAATTATTAATTAATCCAGAGGAAGGCAAACAGAAAAAAAAAAACAAGTGAGACTTAGCCAATCGTCTAAAAGGGAAAAAAAAAAAAATTCCTTCCTGACCCCAGATTCTGGCGATCGGATTTCTCCCTGAATCAATACTGTCTCTCTAATTATCCATGATAACCCTGAATTCCATTTTTTATTAGAAATAAATCCAGTCCCCTTTAAAGTTATTTATCAATTCCGCTGTCACCACCTCCTTTGGAAGAAAATTCCACAGATTAACCACCCTTACTGTGAAGAACCCTTTTCTTTCTTTAAGGTGGAATCTTTTTACTTCTAACCTCATGGAATGTCCTCTTGTCAGTTGAAAGCCTCTTGGCACAAAAAGCTCCCTTGACAAATCTTTATACTGACCCTGGATGTATTTATATAAGGTAATCATATCTCCTCTTAGATGCCTTTTTTCTAGAGAAAATAAGTTTAATTTGGTTAGTCTTTCTTCATAACTAAGCCCCTCCATTCCCCTTATTAGTTTTGTTGCCCTCCTCTGTACCTTTTCCAGCTCTAACATGTCCTTTTTATGAAGTGATGCCTAAAATTGTACTCCATATTCCAAATGAGGGCGTACTAGGGATTTGTACAGTGGCAAAATTATATTTGCTTCCCTTGCCTCTATACCCTTCTTAATACATGCTAATATTTTATTTGCCTTTGCAGCTGCTGCTTGGCTTTGAGCACTGTTACCTAGGTGGTTGTCCACAAGCACTCCCAAATCCCTTTCAATATCTGATACACCTAGATTTGCTCCATTAAGATTATAAATTGCATGGCTATTTTTCCTTCCCAGATGCATAACTTTACATTTATTCATATTAAATCTCATCTGCCATTTAGATGCCCAATCTTCTAATTAATGTAAATCCCTTTGGGGGGGAAAGTACATCATTATCTGATTTAATTACCTTGCACAACTTTGTGTCATCAGCACAAATGGAGACACTACATTCCAGTCCTATATCTAAGTCATTAATAAATATGTTAAACAGGAGAGGACCTTATACTGAACCCTGAGGAACCCCACTTACCACATTAGTCCCATCGGAGTATGTTCCATTTACAACAACCCTTTGCTTCCTGTCTTTTAGCCAGCAATCCATGAGCAGATATTTACTGCAATTCCTGTATCTCTTAGTTTGCACAATAGTCTCCCATGTGGCACTGTATCAAAAGCCTTTGCAAAATCCAAATAGACTACATCCACTGAGTTGCCTTGATCCAGGTTCCTACTAACCTTCTCATAGAAACTAATTAGATTTGTTTGACAAGACCTATCCCTCATAAACCCATGTTGACTCCTACTTATAATCCTGTTCAAATAGACATATTCCTGTATATTATCCCTTATTAACCCTTTTAAAAGCTTCCCCACTACAGAAGTGAGGCTCACTGGTCTATAATTCCCTGGATTTGCTCTTGCTCCCTTTTTAAATATAGGTATCACATCAGCTTTTCTCCAGTCATCTGGTAGAGACCCTGTGTTGAGGGAATCTTGAAAAGTTAAATATAATAGTTTGGCTATTACAGAACCCAGTTTCCTCAGTACCCTTGGATGTATTCCATCAGGACCCGTGGCTTTATTAACATTTATTTTTTCCAACCTCTTTTGGATTACTTCCTGTGTTAACCAATTATTTGGCAAAGGTAGTGTAGCCCCATTATGTTGCAGTGTCCCAAACACTGGTACCTCCCTTGTGTATACCGAAGAAAATAACCTATTTAGCTCATCTGCCTTTTACTGGGCACCAATTTTCAAATGGCCTGTGTCACATTGTAATGTTCCTATAGCTTCCTTCCTCACCTTCCCATTATATATATTTTAGGGTTAGTCTTACTCTCTTTTGCAATTAATTTTTCCTTTTCTTCTTTAGCCAGTCTATTAGCCCTTTTGCAAACCTTGTTGATTTCCTTGTATTCCCGTAAAGCAGTCTCTGTCCCCTTTTGTTTGTATAATCTAAATGCCTGTTTTTTACTCCTTATCTTGTTTTTAAATCATTGTTAAGCCACATTGGATGGGATTTACTCCTTTTACTTTTATTCCCACTTGGTAGATGGTGATAAGTATGTATATTTAGTAAGGATTTAAATGTTGTCCATTTATGTTCAGTGTTTTTACCTATCAGTTCTCTGTCCCAGTCTATACTTTGTATTGCTGCCCTTAGACCATTAAAATCTGCCCTTTTTAAAATTAAGAGTTTTTGTTGGCCCCTTAAAAAAAACATTTTTTTTAATTCAATCTCAAATGAGACTGTATTGTGATCACTGTTTCCCAAAGGTTGCCCTATTCCAACATTTGATACTATATCAATATTATGTGTGATAATTAAATCTAAGATAGCTTCATTTCTAGTAGGCTCTTGTATAACCTGGGCCAGATAATGATCCCTGAGTGTTCTCAAGAACCTGCTCCCCTTAGTTGAACTGCTGGTCTCATTTATCTCATTTATCAGTTTACTTCAGGGTAATTAAAATCTCCCATTATTAGAACTTGCCCATGCTTAGCTGCATTTTCAATCTGTAACAGTAATTGTATTTCCTCACTTTCAGCTATATTTGGGGGTTTATAGTATATTCTTTTGGAATTTGCTGCTCCTCTAATTAACTCTACCCACAAACATTCAACTTTATCACTAGGTCCACCATAAATATCTTCTCTGACTTAAATTCAGGTTTAACATACAGATAAATCCCTCCTCATCTTTTACCATTGCCTCTATCTTTCCTAAGTTGGTTATACCCATCCAGATTAACAGTCCAGTCATGAGATTCATCCCACCACGTTTCGGTAATGCCTATTAAATTCCATTTTTCATTAATTGCTAATAATTCTAACTCTCCCATTTTTCCTGGCAAGCTTCTGGCATTAGCAAGCATACACCCTATGTTATGAGTCTGTAGTTCTGAAGTGCCTGCCACTGTACTTGAGTTACTTAGTACTATCTCCCTTTTGACTATACTACCCCTCCCCCATCTCCTCCCCTATGAGTTGTTAATTCATCCCTTATACCCTCTACACTTTCTCCCCTATGAGTTGTTAATTTATCCCCTATACCCTCTACACTTGCTTTGAATTTTACTAATGATCAATATCAACATATAACATATGGTTTATGTTTTTAAAGGGCCACGGAAAACACTTTTTTTAATTAAATCTGTATTTTAATTCACTATTAAAGGGACACTGAAGTTTCTGGCTTTTACTAGGGATAAAATATGCCTATGTTTCCTGAGTAATATCATGCAAGCAGTACCTTCTTGGGTGTGACCTCTGCAGCTCATGAAGACATAGATTCTGAATGGCAGTGTTTCAAATTAGCCAATCATTGACCATCTTACAGATGATCTCTGATTGGCTGCTATGAGACACGGCACAACCAGTCTTCAGATGGCAGACCCAATCAGGTACTTTGCATGATTTTAGGTATTGTATAAATAAATAATACTAAGGGCTTATAACACCTAATAGCCAAGGTATCACCACTATATAAGACTGAACTGTAAGCCATGTAAAATATACATGTTATTAATATATCACGAAACTGGTGATCCAGTGGTTAGGATTCAGTGCTTTCAACGCTGGGACCTGGGTTCGATTCCAGTCAGGGAACCAAAAGGTCACAACACCCTGAAGCCAAGCAGGGTTGGGCCTGGTAGTACTTATATGGGAGACCACCTAGGAATACCAGGAGCTGCATGCTCTGGCCCACTGGAGAAGAAACTGGCAACCCACTCCAGTATCTCTGTCATGAATACCTAGTGGATCAGCAAAGGTGCGTTATGGTCCATGAGGTCATGGAGAGTTGGGTACGACTGAGCAACACACACACACACACATGTATGACATAAACCTTTGAACTACAGTGGCTCATTAGCTTCTTGTAATGTTCCAAGCACCTAGTAAAGTATTACCCTTCTTATAACAGCTGCTTCATACTACTCAAATCACTATCCCTGTAAAAGTGTATAGCAGACTTCCTTGATATCTGTCCCTCCCACTTCAGAGACTGAAATGTTATCTTAGTTATCACTGAGATTTTTGATGAGGGCTATAGATCTAAAAGAGATTTGCATTCGGCACTTGTATTATTCCCAAGTGTGAGGACATGGAGATCAAACCAAGAGGCAGGAAACATTGAACCTGGACAAGTAGCAACTTTTATTGGCAAAACGTCTTCTTCAGATTACAGCTGTGTATTATAATCAGTGCCAGGTTGCTTTATTTATTATATACTTTCTGCATCTCTACTAAAACACAAAAACAACACAAAATATGTATCTTTAATGTTGCCTTTTCCAGTAATAAACATAATAGTCCTGTAGTGGCAGTGGTCTCCTCAGTTTATGATAAACTACAATATTTGAACATAATAATGTTCTTCTGGGCAGCGTCTTTATTGTAACATAGTATTGAGACTTATGTCTTCCTTCTCCATTCTTCTAGACCTCTCTCTTGCAGCATCTGACTAACTCACTGATATTAACCGAAGTGAGCAAGGACAAGGATAAGACTGATAGGATCTTGAATCACGCCCTGGAGATCATCTACCTGCTGACTGGAGAGGTGAGAGTTGATACAGTATAATTGTATTTGTTTAATAAGTGATAGAAAAATAAAAATCAGTAATTTAGCTTTTAAAACTTAAACTTGAACTCAGACATAGGCAGATATAATTCTCCCCACGCTCACCAGAAGTCCATGGGAATCTGCCCTGATGTACCTTATTTATAGGCATATAACACGCACCTCATTTTAAGAAGGGAATTTCAGGAAAAAAAAAAAAAACTTCAAATAAAGAACTTTGAAGCAAAATCCTCAACCTCCCTCCTCATCCTCAACCCCCCCATCCTCAACCCCCCCATCCTCAACCCCCCATCCTCAACCCCCCATCCTCAAACCCCCTCAACCCCCCTATCCTCAACCCCCTCCTCAACCTTAACCCCCCTCCTCAACCTCAACCCCCCTCCTCAACCTCAACCCCCCTCCTCAACCTCAACCCCCCTCCTCAACCTCAACCCCCCTCCTCAACCTCCCTCCTCATTCTAAACCCCCTCCGCATTTTAACCCCCCCCCCCCCCCCCCAACCTAAACCCCCCTTACTTACCTGCTTCTGCTCCGGCCTCCGCTCCGCTCCTTGACCCGGTGATGTCACATGTGCGCCAGCGTGCCACGTCATTAGCATATACCGGATGCCACCCGGTATATGCTAATGACGTGGCGCGCTGGCGCACATGTGACGTCACCGGGTCAAGGAGCGGAGCGGAGGCCGGAGCTGAAGCAGGTAAGTGAGGGCGAGGTATTTAGGGGGGTTAGGTTGAGGAGGAGGGGGGGTTTAGGTTGAGGAGGGGGGTTAGAATGCGGAGGGAGTTTAGAGTGAGGAGGGGGGTTGAGGAGGGAATATCGGCGTATAACACGCACCTATCATTTGCCCCCTATTTTCAGGGAGAAAAAGTGTGTGTTATACGCCGATAAATACGGTATATATGTGTTGTCTATATGACAATATTATTTATCTGCCTCCAATCTTAAAGTGGTATTGCAGTCAAACCTACACCGGTCAGAAAAATATTGAACAGCCTCCTTAGCAGCTCCTTTCACCATCAGGACATCCTTCTGGGCAGATCCTAACCAGCCCCTGGACATCTAAGTGGTTGTATAGAGAAGTTCTGGTAGTCCCTGAAACACTAAATTTCAAATGTACATTTTAAAAAGCTTATTTCAACTTATGTACAATAGTACAAAGGGTAGTCATATGATGAATGGGTTTGGTTCACGGTAGGAAGACAGTTTTAGCAGTAAAATAATTAACTACATCAGTAAGCAACATAGAAAGCCATCTATTGGCATCATATGGATATGATTCCACTTTGCAATACAGTGCTCCTTTTTTCACATACTCAGTGCAGTAAACTTTGTTTAGAGCTGTGCTGATGATAATATAATAGACAAGGTTGGTGCAAAGGCCATTGAGAAGATTACCTGAGCACGGGACTGGTGAGCAGCAACTGTTTTAGATGTACTGGTAGTAATATATCACATATTGTACTATAGTCTGTCTCTTCTGGATCTCTACCTTGTTGTGGTGAAGGTGCTTGTGTACTTTATTGAAGCTGTTAGGTATACCATGTAGTGTCACCCAAGATGAGCAGGTCATAGCAGAGCGGTGAGACAAATCACGGTCCACTGGAGATGGAGATGGCAACCCATTCCATTATCTTTGCCAAGAAAACCTTACTATTAAACACAACCAGTGACATAACAATAGATATACCTGGCATGCTGTGGTCCATAGGGTCATGGAGAGTTGGACGCAAACGATGTACTAAACAACTAAAGCCTGACCTGTTCCTCTCTTATTTTGTAGGAATACAATATTGTCAAGAATAATTCCCACCACAATCACCAGGTGACTGGAGAGGTGAGCACTGCTGGGCAATGTGACATAAGAGAGAGAGAGAGAGATATGAGAGAGATATGAGAGAGAGAGAGAGATATGAGCGAGATATGAGAGAGAGAGAGAGATATGAGAGAGAGAGAGAGATATGAGAGAAAAAAAAGACACACGTCTAAAGCTAGTCAGGAACCATTTAGGGGCAACTATATTCTTGTGCTGTATTGGAGTGAGGAATAAATCTCAGGTACACAAAAGAGTTAACAATAAAATATAACTTACAGTATATTGACTAGATTAATAATACATAGTACAGATAAGGTCAAATAAAATAATTGTATGCAATAAAAATGGTTAGTCAGTGTGCAGACAAACAGACATTTAAGCAGAAATGAGTGAAAATGACCACAGTACCTATTATTTAACCATGGTTGGTATTGGCATAAGGACAATATACTTCTAATCAGCAATATAGTAAAGCACAAAACAGGGCTTGATATCCATATAGTCCAAAGCTTTAAAAGAAAACATTATTATGGCACAGGTAGCGGGACTAAATTCAATGAGCTCTGTGCCCTATTTATCTATGTTGTGGTGGTTTGACAGCAGGACCCACCACTTGTCCTCTAACAGACTGACACTCAGGTCTATGCATCTGCATAAAAAATCTCACCGGTCTGATCTGTAGTCTAATTCTCCAAATACCTTAGTTCCAATCAGGTGTTGGATTCTGAGAAGTCAACGTCCACCCTTATTTTCAGTAAAGTGAAGTCCTATGGGCCATCCTTATCAAGGTCCATCTTGGATCGTCTATCTCCGATTTGTGCTGTTCCTGTAATCTGCCAAGGTAATCCTGTGCCAGACAAAAGCATGCAGGAATTCTTATTCCGCTATTGTCGGCAGGCGCCTGACATCATCATTGCGCATCCTACAGTTTAGTCCAATGCGCACGTTTCGCAAAAGGCTTCTTCTGGGACCTAGATGGAGTAGCTGTAGGTAACGGTTTAAAAATGTATGTATCAATTAAATCCATTGAAAAATTGAATGATTGCCTAAGTATCATCGCGGTGCAAAGGATGATTGATGGCTAATTATCTAAATTTGGATATGAAGAAGGCAAAAAGCGGCTGGACATTAAATAAAATCTTTATCTATGTACTCATAACTTCTTAGAGGAGCTGATAAGGGAACAAAAATGGGAGCAGGGTAATAAACAATATGATTATTGGAAAATTGTGTAAAATTGGTTGTTAATGTGATAGAGACAGATAATGAAGTAGAGTGAAACAGAAAAAGAGAAACTTCACAGAGTCAGCTTACGTAGGATAAGTCTAAATGGACTAAAAAAAGATGACAATGAAATATCATTGGAGGATTGTATCCAAAATTTGGAATGGTGCCTGAAGGGCATAAGAAGGCATACTTTATTAGCTGGGCATACTTAATAAATTTGTCCGAAAATATAAGGGCACATACGGCTTTTGGATAATGATAAGATTAATAATTCCCAGGGACTCATTAGTGCGTAACAGAATGATTACTACTCAATAAGAGGGATTGAATTGTGTGGATCACATTTAAATAGAGTGCATATTTTAAAGGAATGATTAAGAAAGAAAATTGGAAAAGGAAAAGCAAAATTGAGAGATAAAAGCATGTGTTCTGCACTCAAGCTTATACCCAGCAATACTCTTTCCAACACCCAACACTTGATTATTGGTTTGGAGTCGTGGTAAAGTCTTTAATGCCTTGCAACAGAGGTGATGATCTTGTTCCTCTCCATATCTCTCACCACATTCTTGATGTTACAGAGATGCTCGCCCAATCTTTTGCATAGTTCTTTTTTCGTCTTCCCTACATATTTAAATTTACAGGGGCATTCCAGACAGTATATAACTGCTTCGGGGCCACAATTGTAGAAGCCGTTAAGTTTGATATTGCCAAATCTGTCAGGCAGACTGTGGATTTTAGTCATGTGTTCACAGAACTTGATATGACCATATGCATGAGTACCATGAGGTAACGTCCACAGTGTTCTCCTTTTTTTTTTTCTTCACAAAATGGCTATTGACAAGATGGTCTCTTAGGTTTATGGATCTTCTCCATCCCATCTGTATGTTATGGTCAACGATTGTATTCAGTAGCTCATCCATTTTTTATATATTTGCATGTCTTTCCAAGAGTGCATTTATTTCTCCCCAATTTTCATTGAAGGATCCAATGAATCTTATTTTTTCGTCTGTTTTTCCACGGTTCTTCGGATTTGAGAGATCGGATCTCGGTGTATTAAGGGCTTTATGAAAAGCTTTCTTAACATGTCTGTAGCTGTATCCTCTCAGTACTAGTCTATGATTTAGCTCTTTGTCTCTGACTCTGAAGATATCAAGGTCTGAGCAGTTCCGTCTGATTCGAAGCATCTCTCCATATGGGATTGCTCGCTTGGTAGGTGGGAAGTGTGAACTGCTGCGATGGAGGGTGCTGTTAGTGTCTTCAAGTTGCCATTAGTATCTTTACTGATTGTAAGGTCCAGGAAGTCAACAGATACCTCATCGATATGGTGTGTTAGTTTGAGATTCAATTAATTCTTATTAAGTTGTTCAATGAACTGTAGGAATTAATCCTTTGTGCTGTCCCAAATGATAAGAAGGTCATCGATGTACCTCAACCATAACACAATGTCGTTGATAAAGTGTTTATTACTATCATTAAACACATATTTCCTTTCCCACCATCCCATGTACAGATTGTCATATGAAGGTGCACATGCCGAACCCATTGCCGTTCCTCTCTTCTATAGGTAATAGGAGTTGTTGAAAACTAACGGACCATTTTTATTGCACACAATTATTTTATTTGACCTTATCTGTACTGTGTATTATTAATCTAGTCAATATAAGTTATATTTTATTTTTTACTCTTGTGTACCTGAGATTTATTCCTCACTCCAATACTGCACAAGAATATAGTTGCCCCTAAATGGTCCCTGACTAGCTTTAGACATGTGTCTCTTTTTTTCTCATATATATATATATATAATTTATTCACACGCTGTTAAGTCAATACCAGGCCGGTGATATTATCTTTGTATCTAGTATATGTTATACTACCTGTTACTTTGGGCCACTTTTTACCATGATTATCTGTCAACCGACTCAAATTTCTTCAATGTGACATTATACCAGATTCAGGACACACTGACTACCTGTACTGACCAACATATATCTGGACCTGGGTGTATTTTCCACCTGACATTTTTTTGGCTTCTTACATGTAATAGTTAAGTCTCAGAGAAGGGTCTTCACGGGTTAGCACTAGAGATGACGTGTCATGAAGCTGCTCTAAGATCTATTTTGGCCTTAGGTCCATACACACTTTTACTAGACACATAGACAATTTGTAATGAGCCTTAAAAATAAAAAAAGTAAAGCAATGAGAGTATTGCATTTTGGATCTGGGTAATACAAAAAACCCTCTAAGAACTGGGATTTTATGACAACAATATTTGAGGTGTTACACAAACTTAATATCAGACCTTTAATGTAACTTTACTTGTGTCTCTCAGTGTGAAGATGCTCCGGTCATTCTATCTATGAAGGAGAGGGACAAAGCAGAAGGACTCCATGAGATGAATAGAAATCACAAGAGCTTCAACGTGTTTAGAAATCCTTCAGACGGGAGCCCGGGTAACAATGAGTTTTCTTTAAAGCACCACTTTAGAGTGGAAAAACGTCATATGTTTGTTATAAATTAACCACAATAGTAGTTGTGTAAGTTCTGGGCATAAAATATTTTAGTAGACACTTCTTGTGTGTGAAGGATGCCATGTTTGTGTCTTCCATACTTCCTGTCGGCTTGGAGTCTTAGTGTAAGATTAATGTTTATTATTTATTCAAAGGTATATGGAAGGTTCCCTGTGCAACTTTTTCTTATCTAACAAATGCTGCTTAGATCAGAAACTCACAATACTTTGCTAAAATTAAAATGTTCTCTGAAAATGCTTTTATGCCCACAACTTACACAGACACTAATGTTATTACTTTGTTGCATACTCTACAAATGTGAACTTTTTCCTGATCCCTTAACAAGTGGTAAATAAAATAGTCCACCCTATATTTCTTCAGGAATAGATGATAAGTCCCATTCTGTCCACACACACCACACATTTTATTCAAAGCTGGTATTGTTAATTAAAGCAAAGATCAGATATTGCAGAAGTGATACATAAACCTATAAATATAATTGCAGTTGGTTGTTAAAGGACCACTGTTGTTCGAGAAAAAAGACACTTATTTGTGGTGTATGTAATAAAGTAAAAACATTAATAGTTGTGTCATCCATGGACATACATTTTTTTATAGAGAAAATATGAATTTTTTTAAGACTCTTTTTATCATTATAGAAATATATGTTTTATTTGTTACGTCCCCTCCCGAGAGCTGGATCATGAGGAGGGAACGGGTGGTGTGTATGGAAAAGGGAGAGGTCAGCAGATAACTGGATATGATTTAATTTTACACCACATCATTTCCCCCTCACAGGTTAAGAAGAAGGAAGTTGATACAATCAGGAAGTTATTAAGTCAATAGATGCAATAAGTGCTCTCAAGAAATGCCCCTCTCACATACACACTTCCACCAAAGGATCATGGATTTTTTTTCTAGTTAAAAACTAGCTTTATGACTGTTTCCCAACTTAATTATGCTCTTAGTATATTTTCATTGTACAGTGGTCCCTCAAAGTTAATCTCACATGATTAATTATCACACACAGTGGAGGTGATAAACCACATGGGCATACCCAGTTGGTAGAACTAGACAAGTAGATCATTAACGTATCAGTATCAGAATTGTATTGTAAGACTATCATTTTTATGATTTACCTGTATAGATGTCTTGTCTACCACTCCACACATTCTTTTCATATCAACCATTTGTAAAACTTTCTATTTATACAGTATGTTTACTTTTTACTTCTAAAAAATGTGACCTTTGCTGTATCACTTGATTCAAACCATGACATACATCTCTGTAAACACATTTGATTCTCTGTTTCAATTCACAGGTCTCCAAGAGGAGGATGAAGACCCTGTTAGCGAGGAAGAGGAGGATGAGATTGATGAAAATCAAATTCTACAGGTGACAATACATTCAGATCATTATGCAGGTTAGTGGTAAATATGGTGATAATCTACGCAAGTTTCGTATAGCTTCCCAATCATTTCCACATGTCACAATCTCATGGTGGGGCTAAAAGTCAAATGATTATTCTAAGAACTGCAACAGGAGTCAAATAAATAGTTCTGATCACGGTTATATTCAATATGGTTGTATGTTGTAATAAAGTGTGCATTATGAATAGCTGGGTGGGGCAGAGTAGATAGTACTGGCCCTTTGAGGTGGCAGACCCCTATGTCCATCCCTAGACTATGGCACTCAGCCCTGCTCTGCTGATAGTTTTATAGTTTAACTGCAAAGTGGCACCTCCGCTAAAGCTAGATGTCCCCATGAGGTTATGAAAATTGTACCGACAGTCTAAACAGCCTAGATTGGCCAATTAAGTGACTATTGTGGGAAACCGCAGAGCTTAAGGAGGGTTACGTGGTGTAACTGACACCCCTTTGGTTGGGTTAAGTGATTTAACTATACCCCTTTAATCCATTGTCTACGGCCAACCACAACTTCCTGCTTTGGTCTATCAGTAAAGACAACCCACAACCCGCTGTTAAACTACTGGCATAACCATCTGAACAAGCATAGTGGTTCAGGGGAAAATGAGGATAACGGCAAGTCAAGGGCTAGTGTAGGGGATCATGACATGGGGCTGTTCCCACATAAAGGTCAGATTCTGAGGGGCCAGGTCATCCATGTAGGAATTTGGCTTTCAGGGGGAGCATAGTAGGATGTATGTGACACTGTCTGCCCAGCCCATTAGACTGACAGGCGCATCTTCTTTGGGATGTGCGTATCACAGAGCATGTAACGCATCATTTGTCTTTGTCCTGATCCCTATAAGGCATGTAGTCCTCTTTGATCCTTAAATGGCCTATCATCTGGTCACGTAAGCCACGAGCCAGACTACCTGAAGCCTAGCTACCCGTTGGGTATACCCATAGCATCTTCCCTGCTGCCCCGGATTGAAAATAACCCAATCGGCCTATTCATTGATTGGTCGACCTTCTGGTAGCCAGCTAATGTGCAAAGGACCTATACTATATCTCTTTCTGATTGGCTAACAGACCCTGTGGAGGGAATTATGAACTTATAATGTTTATTTTCCTATGAATAATTATACTGTTAGCATAGCTGGAAATAGTTATAAAAAGGGGCACCATGAAAGCATTATGCCCTATTGAAGACACATATGTGTGTGTCTTTACTGGGAAAACTGTTTGCTGTATCATGATTTGAAGCCTAGTATCTCTGTCCAAGTGAGGGGATCTCCTGTTCGACCTAAGAACAGTATAGGTGAATCTGTGTTGGTGAAGTCCTCTGAGCTAATCCTAGGTTATGACACTACATAATAAATTTGAGAAAAATATTATCTATTCAAACTTTTCATGTTACTGCTTCCTTGGTAGCCATTGTTTTACAATGTGTGTATATATATATATATATATATATATATATATATATATATACAGTCAGGTCCATAAATATTGGGACATCGACATAATTATAATCTTTTTGGCTCTATACACCACCACAATGGATTTGAAATGAAACTATCAAGATGTGCTTTAACTGCAGACTTTCAGCTTTAATTTGAGGGTATTTACATCCAAATCAGGTGAACGGTGTAGGAATTACAACAGTTTGTATATGTGCCTCCAATGCCGGAGGCGCTCCTTGCCAGCAACTGCGACCCTCGCAAACTTTACGTCGCAATGCAAACATACAAGACACGTTACCACTCATTACGACCTGGCAAAAATCGTCTGCAAGCCGCGGACAGGAAAAAATGAAAAACACAATAAATACACACAACACATACATAAAAAGCTTACCTACAGCAATAGGGAGCATCCAGGACCTCAAAAAATGAAGTTACACCTTAATTTAACTCAAAATAAAAGAGTTTACACACTCAAAAATTCTCTAAGCAAGAGAAAAAATGGCCGCCGAACAAAACGAAAACGAGGCTACAGCACTCTAAACACGCAAAACACCACAAGAAACACACAAAACACCTACGGATATTCCGCTACAGACGCATACCACACATTACCCACCATTTTAGAACAATGCGGAAGTACACAACTAGGCTTACGGTTTGGTCTCGCGCACACACACTATTACACTGCACAAATTCATCACGCTTACACAGCAGCTCCACACCACTAATGCTCCAGCAACATCAAAATAGGTTACCAGCTCTTCAACACAATGCTTCCTGCATATATTACTTCAAAATAGGTAAAGTATATTACTTTATTAATGTATTAGTTATTTTATTATTATACACCAAATAGCATTAGCTCACTTACAATTTCATTGCCGTCATTTTTGACGGGCAATTCGCTAGTATTAAATATTTTTAAACATCCAACCAGACTGCATAAGCTCTGATTCTCTCCACCACATGAATGATGTTTTGAGGGTTGAGTTTAAACAATGAATTCATATTTTTCAATGATCCCTCAGGCTGTTTATGCTCTGTTTCTCTCGCCCCTTTATATAAAGTTCTGGGGTTGAGTGAACTGTGCAGGAGTAAATACTATTGAAATTGTAATACAACAACTGCAGTATGATAGTGGATGGTGACTAGAAGGTGTTTGTGTACATAGCTAGCAGCTCCAGTTATACTGCTCCCTGCTACTGATGTTTGTTGCTCAAGGCACTTCCACCTGGGCAGGTCTTCTCCACCCCAAAACATCAGAGAAGCAGATTATTGAGTACCCTCATAATATGTAGATGCCAATTTGTGTCTAAAGTTGAATACTGCCTCCCAGCCACAGCTAATAAGATGGTCCCTACTCCTATCTAGACAAAAAATGGCCTTTATTCAGATTGTTTAGAAAACCTTTTACCTCCAATGTGAGCTCCTCACTCCCATCTGACTTAACTCTTACTTAAGTTTCATATACAATATTCTAAGCATTTTAGTTTACCATATATGTGTTAGGTTCCTGTTAACTTGAACCAGGTTTAATAACAATTTCAATAAATTATCCTTTGTAATTGATGTTGTTAAGTAACTGACAGGCTTTTAATTACCAGTATAAAATAATACTTATTATTTTTTTTTTTTTACAGGACCATCCAATGTGAAGCCTTCAGTTTTCTCGAAGTGTAAGCAAGAAAAACAGCAGAATGTGAGGGGTCGGCTGCATATTAAAGAGGAGGACATTCCTAATAGAATAAGTAAAGGTGAGTAATAAATACAAATACGAATGACTATATCCTTAAAATGATGAGCAAATGTAATATGAACTTTGTCTGAGGACACTGTACTTTTATATAGATACCCAGGACTATCCAAGCCGGTCCGGATAAAGTGCAGTCGAGAATGTGAGTTAAGTGGGTAATATGTGCTGAGATAAATAGGGCTCCCTGGTGGTCCAGTGGTTAAGATTTGGTCACCCGGGTTTGATTCCAGTCAGGGAACCAAGAGGTCACACCACCCTGAGGCCAAGCAGGATTGGGCCTGGTCAGCACTTGGATGGGAGACCACCTAGAAATACCAGGAGCTGTATGCTGTGGCCCACTGGAGAAGGAGCTGGCAACACAATCCAGTATCTCTGCCATGAATACCAAATGGATCAGCATGGTTTGTTGCTGTCCATGAGGTCAAGGAGAGTCAGAAACGACTGAATGAAAAACTCTAAAATAAGATGCCTAAATTAGCTATGCAGTGAGGAGGTTACCCTAGATTAGAGAGACACCCAATACTATCTGAGCCTTTTCTGCATTGGTTAGGCTACCCAACATATGTGCTATGAGGAGGTTACCCTAGAATAAATAAACGCAGTGAGTGTATCCCAAATTTGCACAGTGCACATAACATATGAGTGCTGCCGGCATTGGGGAGCTACAGTTCATTGAGGGAACCATGAATGCCAGCATGTACTGTGACACACTGAAACAGAGCTTGATCTCCTCTCTTCTGAGACTGGGCCGCAGGGCAGTATTCCAACATAACAACCCCAAACACACCTCCAAGATGACCACTGCCTTGCTAAAGAAGCTGAAGGTAAAGGTGATGGACTGGCCAAGCATGTCAAATTTCAACTTGAATGTTGCTATTTTTCAATATCCTGCTTCATGGGCCTGTGTCTTATCTCAGGTCATAAAAGAAAACTAATAGAGGGAGAAGAGTATCAAAAACAGCCCAGTTGCATGAATCGTACAAATTCAATAATCGGGCATGCTGTTCCTGCTTCTGGCCTACTACAATGAATGTTAATTAATTACCTGAAATAAGAAACCAACCAAAAAAATAGCAATATTCATGATCAGTTAACCAACACTAAATAAGTTTAATTTGTTTAGCCTTTCTTCATAACTTAGCCCCACTATTCCCCTTATTCATTTTGTTGCCCCCCTTTGTACCTTTTCCAGCTCTAAAATGTCCTTTTTATGAATTGGTGCCCAAAATTGTACTCCATCTTCCAAATGATGGCGTACTAGAGATTTGTATAGTGGCAGAGTTATATTTGCTTCCCTTGCTTCTATACACTTCTTAATACATGCTAATATTTTACTTGCCTTTGCAGCTGCTGCTTGGCATTGAGCACTGCTACCTAGGTGGTTGTCCACAAGTACTACCAAATCCCTTTCAATGTCTGATACCCCTAGATTTGCTCCATTTAAGATATCAATTTCATGTCTATTTTTAATTCCCAAATGCATAACCTTACAATTATTTGTATTAAATCTCATCTGCTATTTAGCCGCCCATTTCTCTAATTTATGCAAATCCCTTTGTAGGGAAAGAACATCATTATCTGATTTAATTACCTTGCACAACTTAATTTCATCAGCAAAAATGGAGACACTACTTTTGAGTTCTACTTCTACATCATTAATACATATATTAAAAAGGAGAGGACCTAATACTGAGCCCTGAGGAACGCCACTTACCACATTAGTCCAATCGGAGTATGTTCCATTTACAACAACCCTTTGCTTCCTGTCTTTTATCTCATCTCGATCCATGAGCAGATATTTACTGCAATTCCTGTATCTCTTAGTTTGCTCAATAGTCTCCCATGTGACACTGTTTCAAAAGCATTTGCAAAATCCAAAAAGACTACATCCACTGAGTTGCCCTGATCCAAGTTCCTACTAACCTCCTCATAGAAACTAATTAGATTGTTCTGACATGACCTATCCTTCATAAATCCATGTTGACTGCTACCTATGATCTTGTTCAAATAGACATATTCTTGTATTCTGTCCCTTATTAACCCTTCTAAAAACCTCCCAAATACAGGTGTGAGGCTTACAGGTATATAGTTCCCTGGATTTTCTCTTGCTCCCTTCTTAAATATAGGTATCACCTCTGCTTTTCGCCAGTCATCTGGTAGCGACCCTGTGGTGAGTGAGTCTTGAAAAATTAGATATAATGGTTTGGCTATTGCAGAACTCTGTTCCCTCAGTACCCTTGGATGTATTGCATCAGGAACCTGGGCTTTATTAACATTTATTTTCTCCAACCTCATTTGGATCTCTATCTGCGTTAACCAATTATTTGGTGAAGGTAGTGAAGTCCCATTTTGTCCCAACCACTGGTACCTCCCTTGTGTATACCAAAGAAAAGAACCTATTTAGCTCATCTGCCTTTTCCTGGTTACTAATTATCAGACGGCCTGTGTCACATTGTAATGTTCCTATAGCTTCCTTCCTTGTCTTCTTCCCATTAATATGTTTAAAAAATATTTTAGGGTTAGTCTTACTCTCCTTTGCAACTGACTTCTCATTTTCTATTTAAGCCAGTCTAATAGCCCTTTTGCAAGACCTTGTTTATTTCCTTATATTCACATAAAGCTGCCTCTGTTCCCTCTTTCTTGTATAATTTAAATGCATGGTTTATTTCCTTATCATGATCTTTAAGTCATTGTTAAGCCACATGGGATGTGATTTATTATTATTATTATTACTATTCATTTTATGGTACATGCCGATGTCTATATATATATATATTTAGTAAGGGTTGTCCGTTTATTTTCAGTATTTTTCCCTGTAAGTTCTTTATCCCATACTATACATTGTATTGCTGTCCTTAGCTCATTAAAGTTAGCGCTTTTAAAATTTAGAGTTTTTGTTGGCCCCTTACAACTCCATTAAAAAGGGAATTCAGGGTTATCATGGATAATTAGAGAGGCCGTATTGATCCAGGGAGAAGTCCGGTCGCCGGTGTCTGGGATCAGGAGGGATTTTTATTTTTATTTTAATACAACTAATTAATTAATAGTTAATCCGCATATTGCAGATCGGAGGAGATCTTGAAAGGTTGAACTTGATGGACTGAAGGTCTTTTTTCAACCTTAAATACTATGTAACTATGTAACTCTGTTTTTTGTATTCAACCTCAAATGAGACTGTTGTGATCACTATTCCCCAAGGGTTCCCCTATTTTAAGATTTTATATTAAATCAATATTACTTGTGATGACTAAATCCAAGATAGCTTCATTCCTAGTACGTTCTTGTATAACCTGGGCCAGATAATGATCCCTGAGTGTACTTAAGAACGTGCTCACCTTAGCTGAACTGCTGATTTTCACTCATCCAGTTTATTTCAGGGTAGTTAAACCCACCCATTATTAGAACTTGCCCATGCTTAGCTGCATTACCTCTCTTCAGCAATAGTTGCAGTTCATTACACTCAATTGTATTTGGGGGTTTATAGCATATTCCTACCAATATTCTATTACAATGAGCTCCTCCACTATTTAACTCTACCCATTGTCGCTAGTTCAACCATAAATATCTTCTCTGACTACAGGTTTAAAACCAGGCTTAACATACAGACAAATCCCTCCCCCTCTTCTACCATTAACCCTATCTTTCCTAAATAAATTATAATCATCCAAATTAACTGTCCAATCATCAGATTCATCCCACCAAGTTTCAGTAATGCCTATTAAGTCCCATTTTTCTAATAATTCTAGCTCACCCATTTTCCCAGGCAAACTTCTTGCATTAGCAAGCATACACTTTATGCTATGGCTCTGCCATTGTGAAGTGCTTGCCACTGTATTTGAGTCACCTAGTACTATCTCCCTATTATCTATTGTATCCATCCCCCTTCTCATCCTCCATGGGTAAATAATGAATCCCTTTCTCCCTCTACCCTTTCTACCCCAATACTTCTATCTAGTCCCTCCCACCCACCTACTAGTAGTTTAAAAACTCCTCCAGCCTTTCTACCATCCTTCCCCCAGCACAGCAGCTCCCTCGTCATTAAGGTGCAATCCATCACTGCTATAGAGATTGTACCCAAGTGAGAAGTCAGCCTAGTGCTCTAAAAAACCCAAACCCTCTGTCCTGCACCACTTTTTTAGCCATGCATTAACCTCCCTAAGCTCCTTCTGTCTCCCTGGGATAACACGTGGTACTGGTAGTATCTCGGAAAATACTACCTTGGAGGTCCTTGCTTTAAGCTTATTCCCTAGATCTTTAAAATCATTCTTTAGGACACTCCATCGTCCACTTACTTTGTCATTGGTACCAATATGTACCAAGACTACCAGTTCATTTCCAGCCCCTCCCAATAATTTATCTACCCAATCCACAACATGCCTAACCCGAGCACCCAGGAGACAGCAAACTGATTGCTGGGATCTGGGTGACAAATCACCCTGTCTACCTTCCTAATAGAGTCCCCAACCACCAAAACCTGCCTGTTGCTCTGCCCATTCTGCCCTCCCACTTCTCCAGTAGAACTGTTCTCCCGGCTGTTAGAGGGAAGAGCTCTATCTGGCATTGTTATTCGTGAATGGACAGCCCCCAACAGTTTCACTCAATCTGGCAAATCTGTTTGTGTTTGTCAACTCAGTATTGGCCTGTCTCCTGCTCCTGCTTCCCCTTCTTACTGTAACCCAGCTACCTCCCTGGACATTCTCACTAGCCCCATCTCCACTATCCATGCTACAACCAGCTAAACTGTGCTCCCTTTCCAGTGGAGAATCAGTAAGTGCTGCAATTCTCATCTCCAGTTCTGCAATTTGAGCTTCCAGAGAGGCAACCTGCTCACACATGTCACAGAGGTATGGACTCTGGATCATCTGTTCAAGTGATTCATACATGTGGCAGGATGTACACTCAGTGAGGTTGCCACTGGACTGACTCATGGTTACCAGTTACAAAAATACAGTGAGAAAACAAATCAATGTATTTGTATAAAAATTGATTTTCTGCACCTTAACCCAAACACAAAAAAAGTATATATGTTTTCTATTTTTTTTTATAATACCCTTTTTCCTTGAACTCCCTCCTTTTATTCAATCTCCCACACTTACACGCTAATTACACTTACACTAGAAATGTTTGCAAACTCCAAAGTTTGCTCCTTCCCTTGTTAAAATAGACCCTGCCTACACACCTGCAGAATGATTACAGACCACATGACAGAAAACACAATTTAACTTCCTGCACTGATTCACAGAGCTGATTCAACTAAAGTGCACACACATATATACCTTTATATAAGCCAAACCACTCCCACTCTCATCTGGACACCGATTACAAACCACAGGACCGATAACATTGCACTGGCTCACAGATCAGATTAAAAAAAGCATTTCCCCCCCAAAGCAGTGGTCCCCGGGCAATCACCCCCAAAAAATGCAAATGTCAAATACGTGAATTGGAAACCTGAAGATGTAAGGATCCCCATGTATGAATGTGTGTATATATTATATATATATATATATATATATATATATATATATATATATATATATATATATATATATATAGTGCAAGTATAGGTGTAAATGGAGGAATATATGAACACTTAATATTACAAAATAACACATATGGTACAGAAAATGTGTTGGAGCAACAAATGTTGTAAGATTGGAATAAAATTAAATGAATCAATAACTGCCGGCCAATTGGTTATTTGTAAAATCCAGAGTAGCCATAGCTACTATTTATTTTATACAACCATGTTATTTCTTAGCAATAGGTTTCCCGCTCCAGTTAAAATATTGTTCATACAGACAACTCCTGTGAATTATCTTACTACCAGTATGTTTATTTCCAGCAGATGGATCTAGGACCAGGAATAAATCTGAAGACCACCTCCATACTCCTAGTTCACCAGATTACAGTTCGGACGATAGTTCTGAGACACAACATACAGATGATATAAGGGCAAAATATACAGCTACTTGTATTAAGAACCATAATCAAGAAATCACCAAAGTGCAAGAAAACCAGAAGAATGTGCCAGAAATTAGTAATAACTGCAATGAAGATGGTGAAAACGTTTGCAGAGAATCAGATTATACCATAAACACTACAGCTAGTATTCAAAAGTGTTCAGAAAGTCAGAAATCTTCTCACACTGAATCACAACAAGCTACCCAACGGGTAATTCAAACAGATGTGAAGCCGTTTGCTTGTAGTGACTGCAAAATATACTTTTCTAGTAACTTGGCTCTAATTACACATAAAAGAATGCACACCGAGAAAAAAACGTACGTATGTCCGGACTGTGGGAAGTGTTTCAGCTGGCACTCACATCTTGTTATACACCAGAGAATTCACACAGGAGAGAAACCATTTGCATGTTCGGAATGTGGGAAGTGTTTCAGCAGGAGTTCACATCTTATTATACATCAGAGGATTCACACAGGCGGAGAAACGTTTGAATGTCCAGAATGTGGTAAATGTTTCAGACACAACTCAAATCTTGTTAGACATCAGAAAATTCACCAAGAGGAAAGTACGTTTGAATGTTCTGAGTGTGGGGATTGTTTTATGAACAACTCAGATCTTGTTAAACATCAGAGAATTCACAAATCTGACAAACCATATTCATGTTCTTATTGTGAAAAATGTTTTAGTCAAAAATCGCATCTGGTTGCGCATGAAAATATTCACACAGGGGAGAAGCCCTTTGTGTGCTTTGAATGTGGGGAATGTTTTAGTCAGAAGTCAAGCCTCATACGTCACCGAAGAATTCACACAGGGGAAAAACCCTTTGCATGTCAGGAATGTGGGAAATGTTTCAGACAGAAATCAGGTCTAATTAGCCACCAAAGTGTTCACACTGGAGAAAAACCGTTTACATGTTCTGAATGTGGGAAATGTTTCAGTAGGAACTCACATCTTGTTAGTCATCAGAAGATTCACACTGGTGAAAAAACATTTGAATGTTCTCAATGTGGGAAATGCTTCAAACATAATACTAATCTGGTTAAACATCAGGCAACTCATTCGGTTTAAAAAACATATGCATGGCCTAAACCTGAACTCATCTTGTTAGCCATCAGGCATGTGAACCTCAAGTAATTCTTTCAAGGAAGGACGTCACCCTGTTCAGTAAGACTATTCTCCTTATTCTCTGATTTGTTATTCAGCTCATTACTTATATTTTTAAAGGACTACTGTAATGCCATTATAACAGGAGCATAATATTTTAATTAGGCATTGATGAGTACGACATTCATATCCAGTGGTTTATAAAGCAATTTTAAGTATTTAGCTTGTTTTCAAAGATCACATTCAGCTCTCTAAGGTCAATGAAGAGTTGACTTTGTTTAGCAGGCATCTGCTACATTTTCAGGCACAATGGGTAGCCAACACCATTCTCTCCATTGGCTGGAAACTTTCTAGTTAATTAATATTAATTAATAGCAAGATATTGCAGTGACTGAGATCTAATGAGATTGTTCTTAAATCTCTATAGACCGGCCTCTTAGATTAGCCCTCTTCCCCTCCTGATGACCTTATCAGGGTGGAGGCAGTCAGCTAACTTGGAGGCTAATATCCAACCTTTGAAAATTAATTTAGTATGCAGTATTGTTATTAAAAGTACTGTATATACTCGAGTATAAGCCGAGGCACCTATTTTACCACAAAATACTGGGAAAACTTAGTGACTTAAGTATAAGCCGAGGGTGGTAAATGTGCTGCCCTCTGTGTCCCCCTCCTCAACCTCTCTTTTCATCCCCTCTCCTCAACCCCACTCCTCATCTTCCCTCCTCAACCCCCTCCTCACAACCCCCCTCCTCAACCTCAACCCCCTCCTCACTTTACCCCTCTAATTACCTCTCCCTTTCCCCTCACTTACCTTCCATCAGCAACTGATCATTCCGGCTGCGTCGGGACCTGGCCAATGCTAATGACGTGACGCACATATGACGTCCCGTCATTAGCATTTGCCGGGTCCAGACGCAGCCGGAAGAAGTGTGGAAGAGCAGCTGCTGATGGAAGGTAAGTGAAGGGAGAGGGGGAGGTAATTAGAGAGGGGTAAAGTAAGGAGGGGGTTGAGGATGAGGAGGGGGGTTGAGGATGAGGAGGATGATGATAAGGGAGGGGGAGGGAAAGAGACACAGGAGAGGGGAGAAGAGACACGGGTGGAGAGACACAGGGGAAAGAGACACAGGGTGACTCAAGTATAAGCCGAGGGGGCCCTTTTCAGCCTTAAAAAAAAGGGCTGAAAAACTCGGCTTATACTCAAGTATATACAGTAATTTAATATTACTTTTTTATTAAGCCCTCTTCCCTTATTGATGACCTTATAAGAGTGGAGGCAATCAACTAAAAAGTAGGCTCATATATAATCTTTCAAAATGAATTTAATATTCAATATTGCCATTATAAATCATTTAATAGGACTTTTATTATTATCATTAATATTAGTTCTTCTTTTTAGTAAATTACACAATGTGAAAGATTGTTGCCTCTCACGTGATCCCAATTAGCTGTGGCTCTTGTAATTCCTACCCATCATGTCTCAATATTCTTCTGTTGTATCCCTTTTTAATTAAAATAGATTTTAAAATTTCCAAATGATCCATTTCTAAAATAGTTTATAAATCCTAATTATTTGTAGATTGTTTGATTTAATGTTAATGCATACTTTGTGCATACAATCACACTTTTCCTAAAACCCATCTCTCACTTCCATAAGGATCCTAAGTCCAAATCAATTCATTGTATTCAATTCATTCAGTAGCAGAGAAGTTTATTCAATATAAGGTTAACTTAGTCGGTTTCTAGTTTGGAATATTTTTCTTTCTGTCCTTTCTAATGCTTTCTTAGATCTAAATATCCTTTTGGACAGGCCCTCCATTCTTTAACAATGTGTTAATATTGTATTTTGCCTCATACCTAACCCCTGTATTGCGGTACAGAATATGTTGGCACCTTACAAATAAAGGATAATCCACGATAATAGTTTTCAGCTTGTGAGTAACGCCTGCGAGGTGCATTCTGCGCACATGTTACTCACAAGCTAAATAGCACAAAATATTTGAAAACGCACAACTGAGGTTGCTTTGTATTTGCCCGAGTGCCATAGAAAGATGAGAGTGCACAGAGTGTGTGTATGTATGTGTGTGTGTGGGGGGGGGGGGGGGAGTGAGGGAAAGTAGAGAGAGGGAGAGGATGGTGAAAGAGTGAGGGGAGGAAGAGGATGGAGGAGTGAGGAAAGGAAAGGGATAGGAGGTGGAAGCAATGAGGGAAGGAGAAGATGGGGAGGGCGGGAAGGAGTGATTGAACGATGAGAGCATGGGAATGAGTGAGGGTTGGGAAGAGGGTGGAAGAGAGAGACATGAGAGAGGCAGACAGAAGACATAGGGAGAGAGAGATATGAGAGACAGACAGACCCGAGGCACAGGGAGCGACAGACATAAGACATAGGGAGAGAGAAAGACAAAGGACATATGGAGAGAGACAGGGGGGAACGACAGATGAGAGAGAGACAAGAGGGATTGTACAAATCAAAAGAATTTCCAAGTTAATTAAATATGCCTCTGTATTAATTAAAATGTGATTAATACAATTTTAATACTATGTTAATATTTATTTGCGAAATAGGATATCTCAGAAAATATGACTTGGAATCGGTGGTAATACATTCAATCAGCTACCTTAAGATTCTCATATTATTGCTTGTAAGATCTGTATAGTCCAAACGGTGCGATGCTGCCACAAAAAAACAGATGACTGATCCAGTAAATATATTCCTAAAAAATAAAGAGCAAAAGAGGTTTCAAAAGTAGAGTACCGGTACTTTTTTTTGCTGCCAATGTACTCCTTCTTTTCTAATTTATAGCTACTACACATCACTCCACTAGTTCCCTATAGCCCCAAATGAATTTAATATATTGACCTTGTCTTAATAAGTCATTAATGTCAATGCAAATCACTCTATCTAAGCTTATGTCTCTGAATACCCCTCAAACCGCCGCCTTCTGCTATCACATCTTTGGGGCTATTCTTAGAGGACCACTATAGTCACATTTTTCTATATGTCTCTTTCTGAATAACAAACCTTAATAAACTGGACACAATGTTTTTTTCGAAAATAAAAAATAAACACAGTTTTTACATTTTTTTAAATCGTTTATGCAATTGTTCTTCATGACGGGGGTTCAGTTTACTTTTCTTAGCAGATACTATTACTTTCTGAGAATGTTGTGGGCCTACCATAGCCTCATATATCTGATACATACACCAAACATATCCTCCTGGGACCAACTTCCTCAAACCCCCTCCAGTGGCTATATTCTGCCGACTTAAATTACCTCCTTTAAATTGTATTCTCTCAAGAAAAGGGACTCCTGTATCAGATGTTGTACTGCGTTGTTGCTAAAAGTCTTTTGTAATAACGGTATACTTTGTAAATTGCTGTACCTCTTGTATGTATATGTCTATGTGTAAGACGGTGGCACTTTATCAATAAAGAATAATAATTATACATCCCACAGCAAATGCAAATGGCTATTATACAGCAAGGCTACGTATTCATAGATTTGTGGGGTAAATAAGACCAGAACAAATTCTGAGTCATAGCTTTTGGTTTGTACTTTAAAGGGGATATGAAAGCTATCTGGATTTTACTAGGAATATAATATACCAAAAGCAAAAGTCAAGAGATGTCAATTACTGTGACTGATAGCCCTTTGATCTGTGTTAAGTTGTGTAATTGATTTCCCTGTGAACATTTGTCTGTGTTTAACCACACATTTGTGTAAGTCCCATGTTAGTTCTTTGGTTTAGCCTCCCACAGCTCCATTTATGACTCCTGAGGGGGGTGAACCCTGCCACTCAGTTCAGATCTTCCATAACATGAAGGGGGGGACCCAGCCCTAATAAAGGTAAGATGACCCACAAGACTGATAGGGACAAGGGACAGAGACTCTACTAGTATTTACATAATCCTAAAATGTGATCCCCAGCCTCTGTCCACCCTCTACACTTTAGATGATTACCTATTTAGGATTTCATGTAGTATAGTAGTCTGGCTGGTTAAGTGGCCACGTAGTCCACCTATTATCTCAACCAGACTCCCCATCTACACTGATTGCTTCCCTCCTGAGTCCCGAACTTGCAATCCCTCCAATCAGACCCTCGACCAAGAATTCCTGATTGGAGGGACACGTGGCCCAAGCAGGGACACGTGGCCCAAGCAGTAAATTGTTAGTTGTACTGATAATGATTACATGTTTTTGTTAATATAAAGGGGTATAAGAAAGAGCACCAGGGAACAAAGAATATGCCCTATTTTGGCACACATATACATTCTGTGTTTTTATTGAGGTGTGTGTGTGTGTATTTTAACTTGCACCTTCTTAGTGGGAAATCTCAGAACACTAGAATACCTAATCTCACTAGTTTTGTGTGAAGAAATGTCAATCTCCAAGAAGTCTTCTCATTGGCAGTTCACAGACCACCTTCATATATATTGACCAAGCATTCTCAGTACTCATAAACACACACACGTATTTTTAGGCAGTCTTTCTTTATATGATGTTTGTGGTTTAAGCAACTGCGGCCCTCGCAAAGCGGTCATCCCTATGACCCCATACAACTTAGGTAGTGCACGCCAAAGGCGCTCACTGCGCTGGTGGAGATGAGCGCCTACAGAAATCTCAATTACACAATTCCCAATGCGAGATCCGTTTGAAAAAAAAAAGTTGAAAAATTACGGCCCATAACACCTTGCAAAAAGGAAAGCAGGACTTAGAAAAAAGAAATACAACCCGCGGTACTTAGAAAAAAAAAAATACGAGGTAAAAAATATACAAAGTTAACGGCCGCACTGCGCACCTACAAAAAAAACAAAAACAAAGAAAATAAAAAAAATTACACACTGCATGGGGGGACAGCCAGGACGTCTGGGAGTTGCATGAGTATTAAAGCACAATTTCCAGAGTTTAAGCACTCGAAAATAAAATGGCGGCGGAAAAAACTAAAACAAGGCTACACAACCCCTAACCACGCAAAACACCGCCAGGCACATAAGACTGCAAAGCGGGACTTAGAAAAAAACAAATACAAGCCGCGGGACTTAGAAAAAAGAAATCATAGGTCGAAAAAATACGAAGTAAAAGGCAAAATACAAAAAAATAAAATAAATCACACACAGCATGGGGGGGGGAAGCCAGGACGTTTGGGAGTGAGGTCGCACCACAATTTAAACACAATTTGTACAGTTTCAGCAATAGAAAATCGTCTAAGCAACAACAACAACAAAATGGCGGACGAAACAAACGAAAACAAGGCTACATGACCCCTAACCACGCTAAACACCTCCAGGCACATAAGACTTTTACCCAGGAATGTACGAGGTACAAAATACACATATTAGGAAGTACAGAAAATTCTCCACTCCCCCGTAACACATACACAATCGCAGCCATTTCACAACACTAACTTGCAACTAATAACATTACCATTTTAAAATGGCGCATTACACACCTAAACAAAACGCTTTGCCCTTGCGCACGCAGCCTATTTATACTGCACACTTGCCACATTGCTGACACACCCCAGGTCAGCAACAGTCCAAATGTACATTGTATGCTGCAGGAAAATCAAAACAGATTGTTAGCTCTTCAGGATATTGATTGCTGCATGTATTCATTACAAATAATTAAATAATACATTAATATACTTTACCTAATTGATTAATTATTATAAAAAATTAAAAAAAAAATATATATATATATATATATATATATATATAAGAGCCGGGGGGAGGCTCGCAATGAGCGCAGACAGTGCTCAGAGGAGCAAAAGTACACAAGGGAAGAGGCTCTCAATGAGCGCCAAAGGCGCTCAGCGCGGGACTTGCAATGAGCACCAAAAGTGCTCAAACGACCAAAAGTACACGAGGGGAGAGGCTCGCAATGAGTGCCGAAGGTACTCAGAGGACCAAAACAGATTGTGTGGAAAAAAGCATATTTTATGACCATCATTTTTTGACGGGCAATTCGCTAGTTAAATATATATATATATATATATATATATATATATATATATATATATATACACACTTCTTATAATATTTATAATATATATATATATATATATATATATATATATATATTGTGACATACGCACTGTCACGCCTATGATCCTTGCCTTAGTTTCCGGCACTATCATGGAGGACTCAGGAGGCCTTTAAATAGTTAATCACTTTATTAATGAGTAACAGCCAGTGTAACGGATCTCCTGGCACCCCGACTGGGTACCTCCGTAGATGGACGCGTCCTAGCTTGCGCCGAGGACTACAAGCACCGCACCGGACATCACAACCACAACCACCTATTCCCACAGTTCAATTGCCATGTAGCTAAAGTCTTTCCCATAGTCTTTCATTATTTGAATGGGCTCCATGGCATAGCTATGTGGGGTATCACCGCTCCCACAGGGCAAGTACCGAATGACCCCACTGTATCTGAAGGGCCAGAATGAGTGACATACACTCTGGTATGGCCGAATACTGTTTTTTAAAGGGCAATATGTCCCACGGCCATAGTCGCAGGGCAGGAGGCTGGCAATAAGTCCTCTCCAAGACAAAGTGGCGAAGGGCACTTCGTCACAGCCAGCAAACAAAATAATCAAATGAATAGTCCAAAATACTGGCTTCTTCCAGTTACTCATTGTGAAACTGTACTCCCAGGCCTCTCTGGGACTCTGCCATTCCTGGGTAAACACCGTTCGGGTCTTGGCAACAAAACGCTTTCAGACTGCAGCTTTTTTTAAAACTCCAACTGCAGGCTTCACTGCTCTCAAGCAGGCTCTAGTCCAACAATTAGTCCTATAACATGGTACAGGCCAGGACACTTGCCTGTCTCAGGAGTCCACTTTTGTAGGGGTTTGTCTGTATATTACAGGCCACACTGAACTCTCTCCTCAGTGTCTCTCAATCCTGCGTTATGTATTTTCCAGGCCACAACGAACACTCTCTTCTCAGTGTCTCTCACTTTGGCTGTGTGCTTTAGGCATTCCCTCTTACTGCCTCTCTCTCTGTGTTCCCTCAGAGTTGCCTCAGACTCCGGCTGACGTAATGGGGAGAACACACCCATGCATTGAGTGAGCTTTTTAAGATTAGAGTTAACCCTCTCCAGTCTGATCTGCACTCCACTGCACCTCCACACCGATCTCTAGGGGACACTCCGTCACAATGTATACATTATATATATATATATATATATACAGTGGATATAAAAAGTCTACACACCCCTGTTAAAATGTCAGGTTTCTGTGCTGTAAAAAAATGAGACAAAGATAAATCATTTCAGAACTTTTTCCACCTTTAATGTGATCTATAAACTGTACAACTCAATTGAAAAACAAACTGAAATCTTTTAGGTGGAGGGAAGAAAAATAAAAATAATGTGGTTGCATAAGTCTGCACACCCTCTTATAACTGGGAATGTAGCTGTGTTCAGAATTAAGCAATCACATTCCAAATCATGTTAAATAGTAGTCAGCATACACCTGCCATCATTTAAAGTGCCTCTGATTAACCCCAAATAAAGTTCAGCTGCTCTAGTTGGTCTTTCCTGAAATTTTCTTAGTCGCATCCCACAGCAAAAGCCATGGTCCACAGAGAGCTTCCAAAGCATCAGAGGGATCTCATTGTTAAAAGGTTTCGGTCAGGAGGAGGGTACAAAACAATTTCCAAGGCATTAGATATACCATGGAACACAGTGAAGACAGTCATCATCAAGTGGAGGCAATATGGCACAACAGTGACATTACCAAGAACTGGAGCTCCCTCCAAAATTGATGAAAAGATGAGAAGAAAACTGATCGGGGAGGCTACCAAGAGGCCTACAGCAACATTAAAGGAGCTGCAGGAATATCTGGCAAGTACTGGCTGTGTGGTACATGTGACAACAATCTCCCGTATTCTTCATATGTCTGGGCTATGGGGTAGAGTGGCAAGACGAAAGCCTTTTCTTACGAAGAAAAACATCCAAGCCAGGCTACATTTTGCAAAAACACATCTGAAGTCTCCCAAAAGCATGTGGGAAAAGGTGTTATGGTCTGATGAAACCAATGTTTAACTTTTTGGCCGTAATTCCAAAAGATATGTTTGGCACAAAAACAACACTGCATATCACCAAAAGAACACCATACCCACAGTGAAGCATGGTGGTGGCAGCATCATGCTTTTGGGCTGTTTTTCTTCAGCTGGAACTGGGGCCTTAGTTAAGATAGAGGGAATTATGAACAGTTCCAAATACCAGTCAATATTGGCACAAAACCTTCAGGCTTCTGCTAGAAAGCTGAACATGAAGAGGAACTTCATCTTTCAGCATGACAACGACCCAAAGCATACATCCAAATCAACAAAGGAATGGCTTCACCAGAAGAAGATTAAAGTTTTGGAATGGCCTAGCCAGAGCCCAGACCTGAATCCGAGAATCTGAAAATCTGTTGGGTGATCTGAAGAGGGCTGTGCACAGGAGATGCCCTCGCAATCTGACAGATTTGGAGTGTTTTTGCATAGAAGAGTGGGCAAATCTTGCCAAGTCAAAATGTGCCATGCTGATAGACTCATACCCAAAAAGACTGAGTGCTGTAATAAAATCAAAAGGTGCTTCAACAAAGTATTAGTTTATGGGTGTGCATACTTATGCAACCATATTATTTTATTTTTATATTTTTTCTTCCCTCTACCTAAAAGATTTCAGTTTGTTTTTCAATTCAGTTGTACAGTTTATAGGTCACATTAAAGGTGGAAAAAGTTCTGAAATTATTTATCTTTGTTTAATTTTTTTACAGCACAGAAACCTGACATTTTAACAGGGGTGTGTAGACTTTTTATATCCACTGTATATACACACACACAATTCCGATTTAATAGTTAATAGTACTTATGTTCATGACAGAGTGGTTTGAGACACTAAAAGTATAATTCCTTTTGACCAGGACCGGGTTTCACCTTTCGATTGTGGTTTCTTGTCCTGCACTAAGGGAGTGACGGTGATGAAGGCACTTCTATTGTGCCTGGTCAGCCTCTGTATTTTACTTTATCAAGAGGGTGTGTCCTTGTAATCCTTTGAGATTCCTATTATTGTTGCTAATAGCTTTCTCACTTCCTGATGCCAGATCCCCATTGAGTAGATAGCTGGAACATCCTGTGCAATCAAAGTCTCCTCCCACTTCAAGAAGTCCATTACCAGAAATTAAAATGACATCAAAAACCATATTATATTTTTAATTCTAAAACCATTTTACCAATTTTCAAGTGTAGTTCTTCAAAACAGTATTTTTTTTTGTTTAAATGTGACCACAGTGGCCGTTTAAAGGTTACATTTCGCTCATATTTTCAGTAAGATCAAGCTGAGAAACAACTTGCCAAATTGGTTTTGCTCGCTTAAACCAGCTACTTATTATTATAACTACAGGTATGAAATGTTTCTGCTCTATCAAAATCTGTAAACCTTTTGTAACCATAATTGGAGTCCTCACTAAAGTGTGTAACATTGCAGGCTTTGAGAGACAAGTTGGACGCTTGAAGATACCGAGTTTCAAAACCGAAAGGGGGAATAAAAACATCATGTAAAGATGACCTATACATATTCCTTCAGATATGAGGTTTTCTTTTTTCTACAACAGACTCACACCTCCTAAAAATAACAAATTGATCAAAATAATAATTTATTAATTTGGTAACATAATACTGATAAGATTCCAGGAAACTGATGACATCCAAAGTGCAAATTACATTTTAAAGGATGGTGCTAAGTACAAGGCTGTATTTTATGGCAAGTTTGAAATTAGATTTTTCTGCCAGTTTTCACAAAACTAATTGGTTAAGCTACACAAAAATTAGTATAGTATAAACAGATATAAATAACATACTGTTAAATATAGTCCTTTTATATTGGAATTCTAACCGTATATCCTGACCAGTTAACTTACATCTGACTGCTATAAGAACTCCAAATACACTGGAAACTTATAAGTTAAAGGGTTTATTAACATACAAGAGTAGTGGTGAGATTGGCATCTGAAATACAAGGCTCTACCTATATAATACTAATGTGTGTAAATACTAATGTGTGTATGCAAGAGTGTAGAGTATTCCTCCTGATTCCTCTGTTCCTTTCCTAAGATAATTCTACCACCTAGCAAGTCCATTTGTCCAAGATATAAACATCATAGCCACACCCTGGGATTGTCCCAGCCATTCAAATCTTTCATCAGTGAATGACCCCTGGATGTGATTCTTCATTTCACCTTTGCTCCACCTCTTGTCTCTTGAGTTGATTCCCATGCTTTGTGTCCATGATGCAAATCCATCCCTGAGACTTTTAGTACTGACCATTTGTTGTTTGATCACCAGCAGGGTGTCATTCGGGAAAGTTAGCTTTCCTTTGTTCCTTATGACAGATAGCATCACAGATAACTGGACATCCACAAACAAGAAATTCAAGCATATTAACCTCTTCAGTACAGCTCCGGAATTGGTTAATTACTCATATATTTATAACATTCCCCTCTTTGTGTCTGAATGACACACATTCGCCATGTGCTAAGAGATAGGACGTTGTTAACTATGGTGGCAAAATCCTCTTCGCAAGATGGGGCAAATCCTCTTCAGATTTGTGTCTACTAGTGTGGCATATGGATTACAAGCTAGGCCCTGAAATGAAGTGTGGATACTACATGAGTATATATCTAACTTCTAAATAGTATATACCTAGCCTTGGATATCATACGCTTCACATCACCAGTGGACAATTTGTACATAAATCATTAATCATTAACATTGATCACAAATCATTAACAAAACGGTAAATAAAAAAACAATAGGTTTGAACATAAAACAAAAATAGAGTTTATACTAAAATGTTAAATACTGTAAAAGTTACTTTCACACTTTCTGTAAAACTAATACTTGGACATTTCCAATTTGAATGGTCTTTTTACATGTCTAAAATACGTGGTCCTAATAATGCTTTCAATTTGACATATGTAACAAGGAGTAACATAGAATATAAGGGCATTTGAAGGAAAATATACACAAATATGAACATTTGATTTTAAGCTCAAAGACAGGGCCCTCCATTATTTTGCAAAGTGTTAATACTGTTTTGTCATGTACTTATGCCCTGTATAGCGTTACAGAATATGTTGGCATGTTGCAAATAGTGTATAATAATACTATCAATAAATGACCTGGTCCACGATATTATTTATGTACTGACATTATAACATTACCATAAAATCAACTTAGGACCCAGGTCACCAACAGACATATAACATTAATCTGGAAAGTACACACTGAATAAAATAATATTTCTACATTTTGATCTAACACAAATAGGCAAACATTTTCAAAAACTAAGGAATTGGGTAACATTTTTAGGAATGTAAGTTTGGTGCATTCATGGAGCGTAATTATAACTTAAAAAATATCTATTTCATAATTTGTGTTCAACATCAAGTTAGGAGCCAAAGAATATCTTCTATGCCCTTCATATTTGAAAGATTTTCTTTTAGTCTCATAAGGCTTTTTATTATGGTTCCAGTGCCCCACTTTCCCGTGATATCCCATAGCATATTCCTGACCTGTTCCACATGTCCTGTACCAACAATACTTTGTCTTATGACCTACTTTCCCACAAGAAAAGCGAACATGGCCACCATTAGTTGGATTTGAGGCATTAGTAGTAATGGGGACAAACACCGATTTTGCTGTAGCACCAGTATTTCTTCTCCAGTCTTCTAACGAAATTAAAAATTCTGAAAAGCTGCGTGCATTGCCTAGTATATTCTGATTTGTAAAGTCCATGCCTTTGTATTTCCCAGCAAGTATTCGTAGCATCCTGGGATCCCCTATATCTAAGTCAGGTCTATGTGTGGCTTTACAGTAAATACTATGGAATTTGGAACAAAAAGCAAATGGATCCTCATTTGGTTGGGGCACAATAGTATTTAAGAACGATGTATCTATAATGTCCACACCTGACAACTGTAAAACCTGATCACTGCGCTGTGCTTGGTCAGCCCATACTCCATCTTGCTGTAGCAGATGTAATGATTTGCTATAATGTGGGGGTAACCATATCTTAAGTAGCTGGCAAGCAGTTTGATCATCGAGGCTATATTGAGCCACATACTGTTCAAAGGTGACCAGATTTACCAGCATATGGACACTTGGGTCAAAAGGAGGAATAAGGGCTTTGATTTATTCTGGCATATTTCTTAAAAGGGTCCTCTGCTGTAATTACCTGAATAGAGGGGACCTGTACATTCATTCCTCTGGGCTGTTACTGTTTGGACTTGCTAGTCTATCTGAGCACACTGGAATACATTCTGCACTGTCTGCATTTGTTACTGTATTAATGGCTAGGCATGTATTGGGTCTGAATCTTTCCTCCTCCATTTTGTTTGCCTGTTTCAATACCGTATGTATTGGCACTGTGGGATCTTCCAGGCAATCTACAATTTTACCATTGCAAAATTCGGTCTTAACTTCAATATCACAATTACATTTCACAGGCCTAACATTTTCTGAGGTAACATTAGACACAGGTGGAATCTCTAACTTTTCTAAAGCACATTTGTACTGTAATACAAGCTTTGCTAAATTACTATTATACTTCTGTTTCTTATGTATCACAGATTTTCTTATTGTACGAACAGCATCCTCAAACTGCTTTAACAAATCATTAAGCAATTCTAATGCACTTAAATTACCTCTACACACATATTCTATTGTGCAATTATCTGCAAAACTATTAATTACTTCCATCTCACCACCTTACGATGACCAGTTGGGAAGCCCCAGTGTAGTCCTTCTCATGGAACGGTACCTCTGCGTAGAGTGCCGCTTGTCCTGGGCGCACCAACCAATTTTCTTTAAACAGGAACGGTTCACTGGCCTGGCTCAGCCAATGTTAAATATAGTCCTTTTTATACTGGAATTCTAACCGTATATCCTGACCAGTTAACTTACATCTGACTGCTATAAGAAATCCAAATACACTGGAAACGTATAAGTTAAAGGGTTTATTAACATACAAGAGTAGTGGTGAGATTGGCATTTGAAATACAAGGCTCTACCTATATAATACAAATGTGTGTAAATACTAATGTGTGTATGCAAGAGTGTAGAGTATTCCTCCTGATTCCTCTGTTCCTTTCCTAAGATAATTCTACCACCCAGCAAGTCCATTTGTCCAAGTTATACACATCATAGCCACACCCTGGGATTGTCCTAGCCATTCAAATCTTTCATCAGTGAATGACCCCTGGATGTGATTCTTCATTGCACCTTTGCTCCACCTCTTGTCTCTTGAGTTGATTTCCATGCTTTGTGTCCATGATGCAAATTCATCCCTGAGGCTTTTAGTACTGACCATTTGTTGTTTGATCACCAGCAGGGTGTCATTCGGGAAAGTTAGCTTTCCTTTGTTCCTTATGACAGATAGCATCACAGATAACTGGACATCAACAAGCAAGAAATTCAAGCATATTAACCTCTTCAGTACAGCTCCGGAATTGGTTAATTACTCATATATTTATAACACATACTATCTATTTTACCACGGGTTCATTCAAGAAATGCGTGATTATAAAGTCCACAATAACACTCTGTAAACAAAATAGTTTTAAAATGATTTTTACCTGCCTGAAGTGCGGCTTTTGTGTCTACAACCCTCCTGTCACGTAAGCCATATTATTTGCCTGGAACCCATATAATGTATCTGTAGGCAATTTAATTATTCAGGTGTTGTGATTTAGGAATTCCTTTCATCTTAGTAATAATTTTTTTTCTGAAATCAGGCAAAAAAAAAAAAAAGCATTGACATCACCTACGTCATCATGTGAAGGTATGGTCACACATGCACAAAAGAAAGCAATATCGGGAGATGATTCACAACTACTGATTAATTAAACAGTTTCTCAATTATTTCAATGGCTTCCCAGACAAAAATGCGAGTCATGGGATAGCTGGGAGATGGAGACAGACCCAGCACGTCCGGCAGGTAACATTAATTTTAAAGCCATTTTATTTACAAATGGCATTATTATTCACAAATATAATGGATAACTAGATGCACACATCACTTTACCTGGTGCTTGCTTGCCCCTTAATGGCCCTTTATATTTTGTATCTACTCATTGATGTTTAAAGTTTCATGTATGTGATATAATATTTTCACATTTATATGTGTGTGAACTGTGTATTACTGCTAGCTAAAATATTTTCCACCAATTTTTCCTATCCTCTGTGGATTCTCTGATGTCTAACAAGATACGATTTCTGGTTAAAACACTTCCCACATTGAGAACACGAAAATGGTTTCTCACATGAGTGTATCTTCTGATGGGTAAGGAGATGTGAGCGCTGGCAAAAACATTTTCCACACATAGAACATTCAAATGGCTTCTCTCCAGTGTGAATTCTCAGATGATTAATAAGATTTGACTTCTGGAAAAAACTTTTGTCACATTGAGAGCACGCAAATGGTCTCACTCCAGTGTGAGTTTCCTGGTGTCTTAGTAGCCTTGAATTGAGTGCAAAACTTTTGCCACATTCAGAGCACACAAATGGTCTCACTCCAGTGTGAACTGTTTGGTGTCTAATGAGCGTTGAACTGTCTTTAAAAGATTTCCCACACTCAGAGCATGTATAAGGTTTGTCACCTGTGTGAACTCTCTGATGCTTAAGGAGATTTGACTTGTCACTAAAACCTTTCCCACATTCGGAACATGTAAATGGCTTGTCACCTGTGTGAATTCTCTGGTGGGTATTGAGGTGAGAGTTCTGAGTAAATATTTTTCCACATTCAGAACATGTAAATGATTTATCACCTGTTTGAACATTATCTGTATTCAAACTAAAATATTTCATAGAATCTGAAGAGTCCAAGTCTTTAGTCAAGTTTATATATGATTTGTTGTCATTTTTATATGGTGTATTGTTATCAAGGGATGATTCCTGACATATAGTGGTTGGATCTTTACTTCTGATCTTAGAATTTTGGGATCTAACTGAGCTGTGAAGATGTCTATGGTGATTCCTGTCCATTGTTCCATCTGTGGGGAAAAAATGCACAATGGTTAAACGTTAAAGAACCAATTCAGATATTTGCGAAGATATTAACATTATTAGTAGCTGTGTACACTGTGTATTGAAATAAAAATCATTTTCAGTAAATCTGGAAGGATGCCATTTTTGTGTCTTCCTGCTAGCTTGGAAAACAGGTGGGTGTGTCCTGCTATGTACACGGGTCACTATTTATTTGAGCAATATCATAACGCCATTTGCACATTAGCTTGATGTCTTTACATGCTGTAACATGAAGAAATAGAGATGCAAATGGTTATACACTATATAACACTATTAACATATTCTTTTGTTGTTATTATAAACAATCAAGTCAAAAGGTAAATTGCTTATAGATGTTATTGGTATACAAAGCTTAACGTATGTTTAGATTGCATGTATTGGGGATATATTAAACTGAGCAAAAATGTAGGTAAAAGATTAAATAGAAAACAATGAATGTTAAAAATAAATTGCAAAATAAAAAGGGCAACCAAGAACAACCTTTTTTCAGTGCCGCTGACCATGTAGAATAAAGGTGAATAGAAGCACCAGAAATTAAAGATTGAGTCATGAATACAAAAACCAGATATGTTGGGAATGTATTTGTGAAATTATTTTCTTACGACAAAGCCTTGCCATGGATAATTTCATATATTTACTGTACTAATGTATGGTAGAGGGCTTCAATGTCTCTTTTGCCATCCTTACATTAAATGATTGTTGTGTAAATTACCTCACCACAAAATCTACGACACAAGCTAGGAACCGGCACTGTTTTGATGAGAGACAGTAACCTTGAAACAGCTGTACATGAGTAGGGTTCCTGTCTTGTGTATAATTCATCCTGAGCCTTGCTTAAAGCTGTGCAATACAGCAAGCATATGCTTAAAGGAAGCCACGTTTAAAATGGTATTGGATTACAAGAGGGAAGCCTATGAAGGGCACATATCAACACACCTACAGCTCATTTGAAATGAATACATGGAGAGGTGAATGGAATATATAACTAACCTTCACTTATATAGATAGGGATTTCCTCCTCCTTAAACTGCTGAAGACACCCATTTGGCTCTTCTTGCTTAAGACTTGGGCCATCAAAATGGTTCACATTGGAAGTGTCTGTTCAAATTGACATAAAAAACTTAGAATATATATTCACATCTATCTATCTATTATATTTTTACCTATGAATAATGTAAAAAACAATATTCTCCCAGAGGTGCTTCACTGACCTATAGTGTTAAAAATGACCAGTAGTGATAAAACTGGAAACACACCCTCATCTACATAGTGATGGGGACAATAGTGGGGACAATCCCGTTAATCCATGTTTACTCTGTGTACATTTTTAGAAGATTGCCTTCCTATGGAGAGGGCAGATGTCAAGTCATGTTAATTTGCTTATTATATATGACCTGTATATAATAGCAAATTATTGAATTTAGCAGCTAATCATCAGCTTCACATAGAACTGAATAAATTCTCAGGTCTCATTAGACAATTTAATTTATCCCAAATAAAATTACTCATTAAGGCCCTCATTCAATTGCGATTTGGGCAATTGAATAGTGCTCTAAATAAGCACATAACATATATTTTTTAAATATGTTTTTAGTTAGTAAGCATCTATCCAAAAGCAAGGTTTTCACTAACTAAAAAAATATTTTTAAAAAATATGCTATGTGCTTATTTAGACCCCTATTCAATTGGCCAAATTGCAATTGAATGAGGGCCTAAGTCTTTAAAGCCTTTGGTGAATCCTTACTGGATAAATCAACCGACGCAGAGAATTTTGGTATTGCTATGGAAATCAGAAAAAGACCTCACTCTTTCCTAATAAATTTACCTCAAAAGATAAATTGTCACGATTTGGAGCTGCAGATCACAACCGCCCAGAGGAGGGCAAGGACTCTCCAGTATCCAATCAGCCTTGAGCTATTTTTACAGCCCCATAAAGATGAGAACGAAAGACTATAATCTATTTGATTGCAATGGGTTCCTTGTGTTGTGTCAATGTCTATGATTATGTGCTGCAATACAAGGAGTAAACACCAATGATGTACCTTTTTACCTTCAGATATTTGTGAAATTATGCTTTACTTACGTGGGGAAAGAAGTGGGTAATAAAGTCAGGGGACAATGCCCTTTAATAACTACACACTCTGCCCGCTACCACTATTCGTCAGCAGCTGGCCCGGGCCGATTCCTCCAGGTAAGCTTAACTAAGGCTTGAATTCATGGTTAAATTGACCCTGCAACATAGACTGTGTAAGGGCTGTCTAGCATGCTAATTAAGACATAGACACAGTTAACTGACCATAGCATACTTCTGATGATATTAAATGTTTTTTTATTGACAAGTGGTATCAAGCGCTTGTAACTGATACCCCTTTGATCCTTTGTATGCGGTTAGATTTATGAATGGCATAAGATTTATAAATGGTGTCTAGACTAGACCTCTTACACACTACTACAAAGTCCATTCATAAAGTTATGAATCGAGTGGAGAATGTGTAGTGAACAGGGTAGCGGTTCCCCATAATATCCCCTAGACCCCAATCTTTCCCCAGGTCAAGTGTGAAACCTAATCATACCCCAGCTCCCCTGTCACTTTCCTGATGGTCACCCCCATCTCTAGCCTGTGCACTATGTTAACACTCCGGCTGCTGGGTTAACAAGGTCCGGCCATCTAACCACAGAAACATGGTATTGTGACCACAGACATTGTGGCACCCGCAAGCTAAGGAATAACCGAACCTCAATTCCCTAGTTTATTGTACTTGCATCAATAACCAATTCCCCATCCAGGATAAAACTATCCTGATTTGGTGAGAGCTGGCCCACTGAGCCAATCAGCGAAGTGCCTACTGGAGGGGCTCCTGGCAAAAAGGATGACAAGGGGGAAATTCAAAATCCTCAAACGTGTGCAACCATTTTTCCTTAGGCAAAGTGACACATTGTTGTATTGTGTTTGATACTATATAAACTACCCGAAGTCTTAATAAAGATTGCGCTCTCTTTGGAACACACAGTAATGGTGTGTGTCACGATCTGCTACTTCAATTGGACTTGGTAAGAACCTGGTTCAAACCTATCCAGCAGAATCGTACAGTCCTTTTACACCTCTGACCAGGATATCAGGAACACAATAGCCACAGACTGTGACTATTCTCCACCATATGTATAGATACACCATACAATCCCTTAGAATATTTAGATTAATTCACAGAATGACACTTACATCTTAATTATGTAAGTTCAAAAAAACCTTTATTTAGACTGTCATATTTATACCGTTTTCTAGCCACAGGCTGGCCAGTCACGACAACCCCACTCCTTAGGCACACAGAAGAGAGACCAATTAGCAATAGCCTGCCCCTGATTCCCTAGGAGACCCTGTACATCTAGTGATGTCAGACCTTCAATGACCCCTGTAGTGCAGTAAGCTAATTATCAGGGCAAGTTAGCCTATTCTAAGTTGTTGACGTTCCAGTGGTACTTCAAGTAGAACAATACTGGAGACCCTCTATCTTATTTGCTTAAATTAACTGCTTATCTTGTTAGGCTCCTGCCCCTCTCATCTGATCTTCTTGGGAAATATTAATGTGTTGGCAAGTTCTTTCTGTGCTGAGAAAGACCCCTTATGTCTAGTATTTCTCACTCTGGTTTCCCTTGTCCCTGGGACCCCAATCCCTATTGATGACGATCTTTGTTGCTATTGGCTCCATCTCAACCCATAACTACATGCTTGCTTAATGGCTTGCGTTCTAGCCCGCAACTCAGACGGCCGATAACTGGTTTACGATTTAGTGTCTCTAGCTCGTTACTAGCAGCACTTCTAATTTAATAGCGACGTAAAACGTCCACATTTCAAACACGCAGTTATTACGAGCTACACGTTGGACTTAAGAGGCTCCAATTTAATGAGGCTGTATGTCCTGTGTCTGTCTCTCTCTCTCTGTCCTGTCTGTCTCCCCTCTCTGTTCTTTCTCTTTCTCCTCTGTCTCTCTCCTGTCTCGTCCCAGCTGGCAATACGCAACTTGCGCATGTGCTCCTCCTGCTTGCCGGGGGGCTTCTGAGATCGAATGCAGGCACTGCGCAGACATTCCAGACTTTTCGTTAAATATAAAAATAGCAGAAACATGCAAAGAAGTTTCACCAGATGGTAAATGCCATTAAATTGTTTAGCCTTAAAATTACCCCAGAACTGGATCAGCACCTCTGTGACCCAGTCAAAAAACTATATAGTGTATGCTTCACAAGGTGGAAATTTATAGCAGGGCTATCATTTGGAAATGGCTTGTATTTAAGTCCAACTCACACCTGCATCTGGATGGGTTTAAGTTTTGAGATTTAAAATTTCCCCTCAAATGTTTATAGCTTAGATAGTTCCTAATGTTGGTAGTGTGATCCTATGCAAAATATTTTAATAATCATGTGTTAAACATTCTTTTGAAAAGTATTTTACGTACATATGGAAACTAATACATTGTTTTATCTTTCATTTTTTTTCTAACCAAATAAGATGCTCAACTCAACATGAACGTAAGTCAACAAACGCTAAAGGTGTTACTACAAAGGGGTTTTAAATTAAAGAAAGAATAACCTGAGTATACCAACATGTCACAAGCAGGCTGTAATACCATGGCCTCTAAGGGTTCTGGGTAGTGGAATGCAAATCAGTCTCAAGGGATACTTGGTTTGCTTTTAGGCATACAAGCACTACTCTCACATACCTATCAGAGCTTAGCCTTGGTTTGGGGGGTAGTGACAGAACCCACTTGAAGACTCTACATAATAAACTCACTGCTTTCTCAGAAATGCCTTTGAACAGAAAAGTTCAGGAGTTGTTGAGCATTTTTATAAATATGCATCAGAAAATAGATGAACCAGCTTACCACTAAATAAGAAAAGGAAGTGGCAGAAAAAAATCTATAGGTTTAAATAAAATGGTTCCGTGGGTAAGAGTAAGATTTTTTCTTACAATACATTTACTATTTAGATTCAACAGCAAGATTCACTTGTTCTGTACACAAACCCAAAATAGATTATTATCATGTTCATCACTTACCTACATAACGGTCTGAATGGATGGTCACCTGTACAATATCCTTTTCATCTACCTCATGCTCTCTGTTCTCACTGACATCTTGGCGTTCTGGTAATTCCAACAGAGAAGAATTTTATTTTAGGTATTTACTTAGGTAGGAGTTCTCTGTAAGAGAAAAACATCATGTTACCTGGAGTCTGGTGTGATGGAATTCCCATTGTGTTCAGAGCCTGGCGACTCTCACCCACCATCACTTTGTGTCCCTTTGTCTGCTGCCACAATTGCATGGAGGCTGCAGCATCTTTAGACTGAAAAACATACAGTTAGATTCATTGTGTGATCAAAATAAAAATATAATAAATCACTAGTTATTAGCACCTTGATATTTTACAAACATAACAAAGAATTAGATTACATTTAATATAGAAAATTCCCCAATCGTGTGTACCCCAATTGAGCCCATTTTACGAATAGCCCTTTAAGTTCCAAGTATTTATAAATTAAATGTAATAAGTTACTTCTAGTTAATCAGGGTGGCTATCAGCCCTACATATGTGTTCTGTGCGTCAGAGATCACTGTGAGCTCTGGCTACGTGAGGTTTAGTGTTAATTAAATAATGCAAATATAAGATGGTCATTGTCTCCTAAGTGTGATATAATGTCACATTGTCCAGCAGCGCTCACCTCTCCGGTCAGATGGTGACTGTGGGGGGAATTATTTTTCACAATGGTGTATTCCTACAGGATGAGAGGAACATGTCAGACTTCAGCAATAAATGTAACGTTAAGTCTACTAGAGGAAATCACTCACTCCTACTTACTCCAATACAAATTCATTCTGCGATACTTCAATGCTGCCCTTCACTTTTCCAAATAAACATATTTCTCATCACTCATATCTACTCTATCATCCACCCAAATGAACCCCTCCTCTGCTCACCACATCAAAAATCAACTTTCATCACCATTTTCTCTCACTTTCAGGGTACTTCAAGACTCTGTTTTAAGTCCTTTGATTTTCTTAATTTACAGCTCCTCCCTTGCAAACTAATATGCTCTCTTGGTTTCCAGTATCATCTCTATGCAGATGATATTCAAGTCTACATTTCCTCTCCTGACTTATCTACCTATTTACTAACATGTGCCATAACCTGTCTATCCAACACCCCCTGGATGGCCTCCCAGAACATAAAAACATACAATTAGATCTATTTGAGTTTGACAACTAATGTCTTCCCCTGCATGTTATTTTTCCCCCTATCTAATTATGCTCTTAGTCAGATTCAGACTTTTAAAACATATATTATTATTACTACTCTTTTTTTATAAAGTACCAACATTACCCTGAGAGTTATTTACATTATTAAGTAGAATATTGTAGTGTAGGTATAATTACCAAATTACAAAGGTATAAACAAATGATAAAGTAAGTAGAAATACAAGTAAAAAACACAATATAAAGATGAAATGGGTACGCAGACAGTCTGGTGTAAGAGAATTGAGGTCCCTACTTTAAAGAGCTTGCAATCTAGACAGTAAGGTTGGATTGTGATACAGGAGGGTGACAGATGCAAGATGGCAGTGATCAAAGCAGTAGGCTGATGAAATTGGAGGTGGCGCTGTAGATTGTTTGTGAGCAATTACTGTATATGCGGTAGAATATGGAGTTGTACATATTAAACAAATGCATTTTAGTATATTTCTTAAGGTTTTGAGGTGGCAGATGTTTGGGGTCAGACGCCAGATTTGGTATTAACGATGAGAAGTAATGCCGGTTGGCAAGATTGAGGGCAGAGAAGTAGGAGTGCAGAATAAATATGTAATGCAGGAAGTCTGCTGATGTGGGAGATTTCCTCCATAGTTATACACCTCTGGATGCACAATATTTGTGTAGTGGTGGATGAGAACGAGGGAGTAGACTTGTGGTTGTGGGGTCAGAGTGTCAAGGTTTGAAGTTAGTATCTTGTTGTACTGGGAGGTGGCAATGTCAGGGTAGGTGAGGGTGATGAGGGGGCTGAGAAGGGTCTGTAGCACATTATAAAATTGTTATGGGTCAAGTGAATGTAGATTCTGGTGGCAGGGATTGAAGAAGGACTGTGAGTGAAAGGTGGGTGAGGTTGCAGTTTAGGAGATGAGGTTGGAGGTTGTGCAGAGATTGTAAAGATAAGGTAAAGGAAGTGTCTATCATGATGAGTTCCAGACTCTGTCCATTGTGAGAGATAAGTGAAAGTTTTTTTGCAGCTGTAGGTGAGGTGGGGTGTTAAAATCATCAAGAATGAGTGAAAGTGTGTAGAGGGGAGAAAAAAAGGAAGCCAAGCAGTCAATGATCAAGAAATTGAGAGGGTGGTTCAGAGGGCTATAGATCCCAGCAATTCCATACATGAGAATTGAAGGGAGGTGTGACCAAAGTGAAAGCCACCATATAAGAGTGCTGCATAGGAGGCAGTGTCTGATGGAGTGAGCCAAATTACTGTGATAGCCAACAGGTTTAGGGAGTTACGAATAAACAGGTCATGAATTGAAGTGGATTTAATGCAGATGAAATGTATACTCCAGAGAAAAGAGGAGAAAGGCAAAGCAGAAGGTTTGTTACAGGTGATGAATATAAGGATACAGGTGTTTGCTGCTCTTTGGGCTGTGCATGGCTGAGAGAGGGTGAAAATGACTGAGGGCCTGGGCTAGGAGATATATCTCCAGCAGCCAGCAGAATAAGGAGTGAGAGGATAAGGGATTGTGACTTGCAGAAGCATTTCTGCTTTTGAGCTTTAGAAGAAGGAAGAGATGGTGACTGGAGGAAGGAGAGGAGCTTGTGGGAGCAAAGAAGAGGAGAGGAGAGAAGGGACAGTGAGATGTTATGATGTTAAAAACATGATGTGGAGAAACTGAGGAGAAGACTCTGAGAAAGAGGCAATATGCTGTAAAGAAGAGGAAGTGTAAGGAAACATTGTGACACGATCTGTCTAGGCAAAAAGCAATAAGACCCCTTGTGTCTCTCCTCCCTCTTGTGTCTCTCTCCCTCTACTTGTGTCTCTTTCTCCCCCTGTCTCTCTTTCCCTCCCCTCCCCTTGTGGCTCCCCCTCCCTCCTTGTGCCCCCCCCCCCCCCAGCTCCCTTCTAGAGCAGTTTGCTCCCCCTCCCCTTTTGGCTTCCTCCCCCTCCCTTTTGTCTCCCACCTGCCCATCTCCCTTCTAGGGCGGTATGCTCTCCCTCTTGTGGCTCTCCCCCATCCCGGCTCTCTCCCGCCTTCTCCCCTCTTGGCTCTCCCTCCCATCCTCCCTCATCTTGGCTCCCCCTGCCCTCCCCCTCCTCTCGGTACCCCCCCCCCTCCCCCTTTCCGCTCCCACAATCCCAGCTCTTTATCAGCGCAATGTGCGGCTAAAGCAGCGCATAGCGCCCATCTAGCTCACGTTGCACGCTGTGCGTCCGGAACACAGTGTGTACACTCCTTATGTCGAGTTACACACTTTACCACAACTATATTAGTGATCTATATTATATCATTTTGAAGAACTACGGTGGGTGGAGACTTTGATTGAACAGAAAGTTTCTACTTACTCAGTGGGAATGTGGCATCTACAAATGCCAGATATTTCAATAGCAGTAATAGAGAGCTCTTTAATCTACATGAACATGCTCTCCTAAGAAACAGTCAGCTGACACAAAACAATCAACGCCTACAGTATAGAATAATTAGATATAAAAGATAAAAATATAATGGGTATATATATATATATATATATATATATATATATATATACACACACACACACATACATATATACATATGTATAGCTTTCTAAAATATTGTCCCATTATTATGTTTAGTTATTAAAAGAGAATATAGAATAAAACTGACTATAGTAGCCTTTTAAACTGCTCTCACCTCTCCAGTCACCAGGTAGATGATCTCCAGGGCGTGATTCACAATCCTCTCAATGATTTCCTTATCTTTATTCATATCTATCATCATTGAGGTAGTTAGTTGCTGCAAGAGTGACACCTACAAGGACAGGAACGATTTCCATAGTAAGAGAAGTCATGTCTGGCCCAGGCTCTTTCTTGGCTTTGTAAGATATACCAGTAAATGTTACTGTTATTGGATCTTACTATGTATATAATATACCAATATATCGAATTAAATGTATGTACATTATTTTATAAAAGTGCTTATAAGTTCTGTTTTTACTGTCTAAAATCATACAAATTGTACCTGCCTGGGCCTGCCATCTGCAGCTCATGAAGACACAAACTCTGAAGTGCAGTCTTTCAAATTGGTCAATCAGTAAACATCTCTCAGCTACATGTTGCTGAGAGATTGTCACTGATTAGCTAGTATGATATACTGCACACCCAGTTTGACAGTACTGTGTCTTCATGAGCTACAGAGGGCAGACCCAAGCAGGTAACATTTGCATGATTTTAGCCAGAAAATAGGGTGCTTTCCTGTTTTATGTTAGCACACATGCACCTGTTATGTGCATGCACGCATTTTGGGTTAGGTTTACAGGGTTAGGATGGAGAAGGGGGTGAGGGGCCTAGGGACTTATTTTTAGGTGGGTTAGGAGATTAGGGTTAGGGCTGCCAAGGGGTGTAGGGGTTATGGGCTTAGGGTTAGGGGGGTAGGATTAGGGCCGGAGAGGAGTGTAGGGTTTAGGGACTGCAAGGGGTATTAGGGGTTAGGGGCTTATGGTTAGGATTGCGGGGGGGTTAGGTTTATGATTAGCCCCGGTAACTGGTGTAGGGCGTTAGGGTTAGGGCCGGCAAGGGGTGTAGGGGGTTAGGGAGTACATTGGGACGGGAGCGCACCTGGCAGCAGGAGGTTTCCAGTTGCGTGCACGTGGTGCGCATGCACGTGCTAGCATAAAACAGGAAAGGTACAAAAAGAGAACTTATCTTAATAAGACAACTTAACAAAAAAACACGTAAAATTAAATATGTACATAGGTACATTATTTTGCTAATATATCGCTATTTCGCTTTAAGATATAGATTTTTGGAAGACGATAATATCAGTATGACACCCTCCAGCAGCTCTCACCCCTCCAGTCAAGAGGCTGATGATCTCCAAGGCTTGATTCAAGATCCTTGCAGTCTTCTTATCCATCATCAATACATTATTGAGATGCTGTACGAAAAGGATTTCAGAAATTGGAGAAACACTGCAATTGGGAAAACACATTTTTTCATGCATTATATATATGGTATAAAACACATATGTATTAATCACACATACATTACACATTCAGATCTATCAACATACTGATGTATTTTGTGAGCTAACCGGAATTGATCTGACAAGGGAAATGCATAATTAGAACTCCCAGAGTTCCACACAGGGGTGACGCATACAAACGTCAGTGATGGGCGGGATTTGTAAATAATCTCGTTTTTTTTTTATATCCTGACCTCTTTCTCATGTGTCTGCCCGCAGCTATTTGTGTAGTAAGGAGTCGCAAACCTGCATTTATTGATTATTTCAGTAGCTACAGAGAAGATGCCCTTGCTCTAGATATACTGGCCATTACAAATATGGCGGGTGCACTGGCATTATAGCACTATTCGTGACGTCAAATTCAAGCGACCAAAATACCCGGAAGTTGAAAAACACTACATGGGTAGGTGAGCGTCAGAGTTGTGATATCACGTTTATATTAATCTATGGTGCATAGAGGGTGGGCCTGTTCAGCTAACCTATGAGTAGAGTGTGACTCTGTACATTCCGCTATATTTTGTCAAATGAATATTGAGCTATAGGGTGTGGAGAGTAAGACTGCTAAATATACACATCCTTCCACACTATAGTTATAATATATACTGTCTTACTCTCCACACCCTACATTAGAGATTAATGTATAGGCACACACTATAGCTAAATATACACATCCTTCCACACTATATAGTAATAATATATACTGAGTGTGACTATATATTCATCTCTAATGTGTGGATAGTGAGACTGTATATATTCAGATAGTGTTAGTTTATTTATAGTATGTAGAAAGTATTAATATATATATATATATTCATTTATAGTGTATGTAATGGTATATTCAACTGTACTGTGTGAAGAATATGACTATATATATTCAACAATAGTGTGTGAAAGGATATGTTTATTCATCTATGGAGTGGGAAGAGTGTGACTATATGTTCAGCTATTTTTTGTGGAGAGTATATGTGTATAGTGAGTGTGACTATATATTCAGTCTTAGTTGGTGTGAAGAATATGACTGTATATATTCATCAATAGTGTATGTGGGGAATTTGCTTTTATATTTACCTAAAGTGTGTGGAATGATGTGTGTATCAGACTAAAGTGTGAGGATAGCGTGATTATATTTTCAGATATAGTATGTGGAGTGTGTGACTATATGCTCTGTATTGGGAATTGTGACTATTTATATTCAGCTACAATGTGCGGTAAAAAAGTGGTTATTCAGCTCTACTGTGTGGAGAGTGCGACTATATAATCAGCTAGTGTGTGGAAGGATTTATATATTTAGCTATAGTATGTGCAGTGTGTGACAATATATTCCACTATTGTCTGTGGAGAATGTACTATATATTTAGATTTTACGTTTACAAAAAAAAAATGTGTGTATTCAGCCATGTGTGGAGAGAGTGACTATATATTCGGCTATAGTATTCTGAGATTTTGGCTGTAAGTATTATATATTAATCTATTATCTAGCAATAGTGTGTGCAGAGTGTGGATGTTTCTATATATAATATTTCTAGGGAGTGTGACTATATATTCAGTTGTGGTGTGTGGAAGGATGTGTTTATTCAGGTATAATATGTGCAGAATTTGACTATATATATATATATATATATATATATATATATATATATATAAATAATCCGAGTACTGCAGTATATAGTGATAACTTATTTATTGGACTAAACATATTCATAGTTTTCATGACGTGCTTTTGAGAGATGATCCTCTCTTTATCAAGTCAAAAGTGCCTCCACTTCTTCCCCGTTTTATTTGCAAGGAACTGTGATTTCCACTCCAGTATTGCTTTTGACTTGATAAAGAGAGGATCATCTTTGGAAAGCTTGTCATGAAAACTATGAATATGTCTGTCCAATAAATAAAAAAGGTATCACTATATACTGCAATACTCTGATTATTCATCTAGATTACTGGACATTCACGGCTACCTCACTCTTTTTTTTATATATATATATATATATATATATATATATATATATATATATATATATATATATATATATATATATATATATACAGTGGATATAAAAAGTCTACACACCCCTGTTAAAATGTCAGGTTTCTGTGCTGTAAAAAAATGAGACAAAGATAAATCATTTCAGAACTTTTTCCACCTTTAATGTGACCTATAAACTGTACAACTCAATTAAAAAAACAAACTGAAATCTTTTAGGTGGAGGAAAGAAAAAAAAAGAAGAAAAATAATGTGGTTGCATAAGTCTGCACACCCTCTTATAACTGTGGATGTAGCTGTGTTCAGAATTAAGCAATCACATTCCAAATCGTGTTAAATAGGAGTCAGCATACACCTGCCATCATTTAAAGTGCCTCTGATTAACCCCCAAAAAAGTTCAGCTGCTCTAGTTGGAATTTTCTTAGTCGCATCCCACAGCAAAAGCCATGGTCCACAGAGAGCTTCCAAAGCATCAGAGGGATCTCATTGTTAAAAGGTATCAGTCAGGAGAAGGGTACAAAAGAATTTCCAAGGCATTAGATATACCATGGAACACAGTGAACTGGGGCCTTAGTTAAGATAGAGGGAATTATGAACAGTTCCAAATACCAGTCAATATTGGCACAAAACCTTGGATGTATGCTTTGGGTCGTTGTCATGCCCCAGGTCCAGCTGAAGAAAAACAGCCCCAAAGCATGATGCTGCCGCCACCATTCTTCACTGTGGGTATGGTGTTCTTTTGGTGATGTGCAGTGTTGTTTTTGCACCAAACATATCTTTTGGAATTATGGCCAAAAAGTTCAACCTTGGTTTCATCAGACCATAACACCTTTTCCCACATGCTTTTGGGAGACTTAAGATGTGTTTTTGCAAAATGTAGCCTGGCTTGGATGTTTTTCTTAGTAAGAAAAAGCTTTTGTCTTGCCACTCTACCCCACAGCCCAGACATGTGAAGAATACAGGAGATTGTTGTCACATGTACCACACAGCCAGTACTTGCCAGATATTCCTGCAGCTCCTTTAATGTTGCTGTAGACCTCTTGGTAGCCTCCCAGACCATTTTTCTTCTCGTCTTTTCATCAATTTTGGAGGGAGCTCCAGTTCTTGGTAATGTCACTGTTGTGCCATATTTTCTCCACTTGATGATGACTGTCTTCACTGTGTTCCATGGTATGTCTAATGCCTTGGAAATTCTTTTGCACCCTTCTCCTGACTGATACCTTTTTTAACAATGAGATCCCTCTGATGCTTTGGAAGTTCTCTGTGGACCATGGCTTTTGCTGTGGGATGCGACTAAGAACATTTCAGGAAAGACCAACTAGAGCAACTGAACTTTATTTGGGGTTAATCAGAGGCACTTTAAATGATGGCAGGTGTATGCTGACTCCTATTTAACAATTTAACACGATTTGGAATGTGATTGCTTAATTCTGAACACAGCTACATCCCCAGTTATCAGAGGGTGTGCAGACTTATGCAACCACATTATTTTTTTTTTTTTTTTTTTTTTCCCTCCACCTAAAAGATTTCAGTTTGTTTTTCAATTGAGTTGTACAGTTTATAGGTCACATTAAAGGTGGAAAAAGTTTTGAAATGATTTATCTTTGTCTCATTTTTTTACAGCACAGAAACCTGACATTTTAACAGGGGTGTGTAGACTTTTTATATCCACTGTATATATATATATATACATATATATATATATATATATATATATATATATATATATATATATATATATATATATATATATATATATATATATATATATATATATATATATATATATATGTGTATATATATATATATATATATATATATATATATATATATATGTATGTATATATATATATATATATATATATATATATATATATATATATATATATATATATATTAGAGAGAGTGTAAGTCAGATATTTGCCTGAATAGAAGGGCATTGCATTGATTTGTTGAACACATTGTCTGGTACAATGTCCTCATATTAAAAATCAGTCTTTGAAACAACAACAAAATGTGAATGACAAATTTTAGATTTGCTAATTATTGAAATGAGATCTAATACACTTGTTATGTCTTTCAGTATGATGTAAATGAACATAAGTAGCAGATGGATGAGAATCACCAGACATTGGGAACCACAGGAAAGAGGAGCTCATGTATCATCGCCACTGTAATACTCTGACATTCTTTCATATACTGTATTCTAGAGTGAGATAGACAACTTTCAATTACACTTTCTGTTTTTCTTACTCCAATCTTCCTTCTGAATAGAGGTAAGAAAGCTACGTATACAAAGAAAATTTGCTTGACAAACTTGTTCCAAACCTAGGAGCCATCCACAAAATTTAGGAGTCAGCAAAACAAATTGCTATTTACATATGTGACAAAATTGTCCTAATGTTAGAAGCCACAGTAAAAACAGTCTACAAAACTCCTTCCCCAATTCCCCAGGCTTCAGCAACTTTATTCCATTTGCCAATGTCAGTATGTTTTTGTATACATATGTACTTCTCTTATTCATTCAAAAGTGGGTCATAGTTGGGCGATCATCCCTACGACCCCGTACGACTACAGATCAACAGAAAACTCAAATACACAATTCACAGTGCGACACCCGTAGCACTTTGAAAAAATGGCGTTCAAAAATTACTGCCCCTAACACTTTAAAAAGGAAAGCTCCACTTAGATTTAAAAAAAAAAAATACGACCAACAAAAAAATATGAAGTTAACGACTGAACCGTGCACATCGAAAAACACGAAAAATACAAAACAGAAAATACAGAAAACAGCACGGGAAGACACCCAGGACGTTTGGGAGTGAGGTTGCACGCAAATTTAAGTCGAATTTCCAGAGATTCGCCACTCAAAAATCGACTATGCAACAACAAAATGGCCGCCCCAAAAAAACGAAATTGAAGCTACACAACCCCTAAGCAAAACACCGCCAGGCACATACGACTTTTACCCAGGAAAGTACGGGCTACAAAATACACTATTAGGAAGGACGGAAAATGCTCGAGACCCGCGCAACAAATACACAGTCGCCACCATTTTACAACACTAACTTAAAACTAATAACATTAGCATTCTAAAATGCCGCTTTACGCAACTAAACAAACCGTTTAGCCTCGCTCACGCAGCCTATTCACACTGCACACTTGCCAAATGCTGACACTTTCTCCTCAGGTTTCCAACAGTCCAAATGTACATTGTATGCTGCAGCAAAAAACGATTGTTAGCTCTTCAGCATATTAATTGCGGCATATATTAATTACAAATATGTAAAGTATATTCATTTATTATTTCATTAATGAATTCATTCATTTCTATAAAAAAATATATTTATTTATGTAAAAAAAAAAGAGTAGGGGAGAGGCTCGCAATGAGCGCCAAGGGTGCTTAGAGGAGCAAAAGTACAGGAGGGGAGAGGCTCGCAATGAGCGCCAAAGGCACGAGCCGTTAAGGCACTAAAACTTGCAGCACTTTAGCCAAGGGCGCTCATTGCCTGTGAGCCTCATAAAGCGAGGCGAGCAGTGAGGCAATGAAACACGTGGGACACACACTTAGGAAACGCGGGATCGCCTTAGGCTGCAAGCACTTGGCGAACGCGGGACTCAGAAAAAAAAATATGAGACGCTGGACTTCAAAAAAATTTTTTTCGAGAGGCAGAACTAGAAAAAAAATACAAGATAGGAAAAATAGGAAATTAACGGTCGAACTGCGCAAAGCAAAAAGCATGAAACACACAAAAAAAACCAAACAACAAAAACATCACACACAGCATGGGGGAACAGCCAGGACATCTGGGAGTGAGATGGAATGCAAATTTAACTCCATTTTGCCGAGTTTCGGCACTCGAAAATCGCCTAAGAGAGAATAAAAATGGCGGACCCAAAAAATTAAAATGAGGCTACACGACCCTGGACCGCGCAAAACACGGCCAACCGCGTACCACTTTCACCCAGGATTGTACGAGGTACAATATACGCTATTACAAAGTACGGCAAATGCTTGTGAACCGCGTAGCACATAGACAAACAACACTATTTTATAATCCTAACTTGCCACTAACAACATTACGCATCTAAAGAAGCGTTTTACACAAATAAACCAACGGTTTGCCCTCGCGCACGCAGCCTGTTTCTGTTGCACAGTTGGGACATTCATAAAACTATCTCCTCGGCCAGCAACAGTCCAACTGGACATTATATGCTGCAGGACAATAAAAATAGATTGTTACCTCTTCAGGCTGATTGTTACATATATTAATTAGGAAAAGGTAAACTATATTAATTTATTATTCAATTAATTCATTAATAAGTATTTCCAAAAATATAGAGAGGAGCCAGAGGACATGCGAGGAGAGGCTCGCAATGAGCACCAAAGGTCCTTACAGTATAAAAAATTTAACATTGTGTGCCAAACAGCATTGCCATGGCTTCAAATTTTATTGACTGTCATTTTTTGACGGGCAAGTCGCTAGTAAATTATAATAATATAAGAATTTGTTTTCCTTGCTGCATTTAAAGTGCAAGTATATCATGTAGATAGATAGATAGATAGATAGATACATACATAGATATTTTAGGTGTATTGGCAAGCTGGTACCTGGAATTTCTCGAGGCTTGCACTAAGTGCCATTCTTGCCTTTGATCAGAGGCCATTGCCTTTTCCATAAAGACTCGGGACCTATTTACCAATGACTCTTACTAATTCAATATAGCTTTTGCCCTTCACACTATTGAAAGGATATTGCTAAGGCCTTTTTAAAACATAGACAATAATCACAACCTGTAGATGAAATATCCATAGGCCCCACATTTCACAACACTACAATAATGATACATATAAATGATCTGATAGAAGCAGCTTTCATAAATAAATATTTTCATTCTTTTTTTTTGTTTCTTCAAAATAAGTTTCTGAGTTATATATCTTACTGTAGACCAGTACTTGGCAATACCAATAGAGTTTAGAATCACTGGCTACTCAGATTTGAGGAATCCGATCGCCAGTATCTGGAGCCAGGAAGGAATATATATATATATTTTTCCTTTTGAGACAATTGTCAAAGTTTCATTGTTTTTTTTTTGTTTGCCTTCCTCTGAATCAATTAATAATTAATCTGCATATTACAGATCAGGGGAGAACTAAAAAGGTTGAACTTGATGGACTAAAATTATATTTGAAACCTCAATTACTATGTAACTTGTTTGATTGCATTTTCCTAAGTAATGTCTTTGGTGGGTAATAACTAATATTACTGGCTCATAGTTGTGATAATAAATTACCAACTTAAGAAGTCTACAATATAATATTAGTGCTTTATAGATCCCCTTTAATTCCTAACCAATTGAATGGTCATACTAGATGGGGCTATTTATTAAAATATATCAGTCCTTAAAGTAAGATGTGTTAGATGCTCCTCCCATAAACATACCCTTTGTGTTAAAAAAAAAAAATATGCAGCTTAAAGGACCACTGTGGTCATATTTTTTATTTTTTTATTTACTCTTTTCAAGAAATTAATTTAAAATATATGAGCCTCATTCAATTCCAAGCCCGCAATTCGCGGGATGTAGGCCGTAAGTCTGCGGGCCCGCAGCGTCCGCAACTTATAGAGCTATTCACTTGGCTGAGGCCGCAAGTCCTATGGGCTTGAATTCCGAGTTACGATCGGACCCACATTCCAGATATAATGCAATATTGATAAAGCCGTAAATATGATATTCTATCACATGCGAGTTCCATTATATGTATTAACACATTGATTGCCAGGATCGATATAACACAGAGATTAAACATTAAATTGAGTATTTTTTGGGCCGGTTTGCAAGCTTGAGAATGTTGTGCTATTCATTCTAAGACCTAACATTACTTTCCCTTTTAATAAAAGTATAGTAGAGTGTTTATATATGCATTTACAGTGCTCCAGACATGTCATTAAGCCTCCTTGGTACCCGTGACTTCTGGTTCGACTTTTGCCATTTGCGGTCTTGACGGCTTGCTTTGAATGGGGGAATTGGAGTAATTGAATAGAGATTTGAGATTTTAGCGTTCGCAAGTCTTGCGCCGTGAAAGATCAAAGGCTTGGGAAGGCATTAACTTGCGATATGAACCATCACGGTGAATAGGAGGCTGTAGCGCGTAACGTATCAGAGCAAAAAGACGGCAATTGAATAGCAAAATATCTTGCATGCTACATTTGCGAAGCCCGGATCTCCCGAAAGCTCAATTGAATGAGGCTCTATATGTTTACAAAAGACAATGAAGACAATGTTATCTACGAACTTAAATAATATGTACATACAGATTTGCATATATTTTGTCAAATAGATTGCTAAATTCTATTAAATGGATAGTGTGCTCTTTATGTTAAGTCTATTTTTTTCCGACTCTCCGTGACCTCATGGACCGTAACACACCAGGACATTGTTATGTCCATGATCATGCTGATCCACTTTGGTATTCATGGCAGAAATACTGGAGTGGGTTGGCATTTTCTTCTCCAGTGGGCCACAGTATACAGATCCTGGTATTCATAGGTGGTCTCTCATCCAAGTACTCACCAGGCCCAACCCTGCATGGCTTCAGGATTGTGTGACCTCTTGGTTCCCCGACTTGGAATCAAACCCAGATGGCAGTGTTTAAAGCACCAAATCCTTTAGATCATCCTTAACTAACATTAACAAGGAGTAAAAGCAAAGCTTCAGTCAGAAAATATAATTTTAAAAAAATAGTTTACCTTATGTATGGCTCCTATACCTCTTAATGACCTGAGCACTACTAAAAAAGAAGACAAATATTCCAGCTGAGATACCATTAATCGTGTGTAAAAGAATACTAAATAAGAAAGACAAAATTATCTCAGAAATTGAATAATATGTGCAGATTTGCAAATGTTTGGTCAAAAATAGTAAATATGTATATATAAAACATCTATATATATCAATGAGAGATGTAATTGTTTCTTTAGCCTTGTATATTTCTACAGGACCCAAAACCTTCAATGTCCCCAAAACTTGAACAAGTAGAAGAGCCAAACTTGCTGGTTCAGTTCTTGCTGGCAAGATCAAGGTGATTTTCTTCAGCATACGGTGGAAAAAAATCCTCAACATAATGAACTCAGCACACACCATGTCATATCAACGTGTTTCGACTTAATGGGCTTTATCAAGATTTCTGTGGTCCATTTCCTCTACCAGCTATTTAAACTCCCTCTACATACACCTGATTGGCTAATATTATATGTATCAAGTTCACAGGTTACAAAGTAATTACATAACTACAAAATATTAAATCATTGAATAGAAACACAGCACAAACAATAACAAATGACTCACGTTAGAGCTTTTTTTTTTTTTGCTCTTTAAGAATACCCAAAAAATAATAATTTTGGGGTGACAGATCCCTTTTTTGTAGAACACTTTTCTACAACTCCATTTAATCTCATTGTACAAACAGGGCAGCATGATGAAGATCTTCACGGTATATCAATAAGTAAAGAAGGAGACTATGAAACAGATAAAAAGGATACGCCGAAGGTGGAAATCTAATCCGACCCATGTGTTAGTGAGTGATATATGATAACACAATTAATTAAATTGTGTTTTTGAAAAACGTTAGTAAATATCTGATTAAATATTCTCTTTACAATAATTTCGGGATAATTGTATTGTACAGTCTGTACATCATATTTGAATATTATGCAGATTCCCCTTTAAACAAGCTGCCCAGTGCTTCTATACAGTGCCTTCCAAAAGTATTAACCACCCTTGGCATTTTTCATGTTTTGTTGCCTCACAACCTTTAATTAACATGGATTGTTTGAGGATTTGCATCATTTAATTTACAGAATGTGCCCACAACTTTGAAGATGTTTTTTTTTTATTGTGAAGCAAACAACAAATAGGACAAAATAACAGAAAAAGTCAATGTGCATAACTATTCATCCCCCTAAAGTCAATACTTTGTAGAGCCACCTTTTGCGGCAATCACAGCTCCAAGTCGCTTTGGATAGGTCTCTATGAGCTTGCCACATCTTACCACTGGCATCTTTGACCATTCCTCCTGGCAAAACTGCTCCAGCTCCTTCAAGTTGGATGTTTTGCGCTTGTGAACAGTAATCTTTAAGTCTGACCACAGATTTTCTATTGGATTGAGGTCTTTGCATTGACTAGGCCATTCCAACACATTTACATGTTTCCCCTTAAACCACAGAGTGGTATAGATTTTGGTCAAGAATATCCCTGTATTTAGCACCATCCATTTTTCCCTCAACTCTGACAAGTTTCCCAGTCCCGGCTGCTGAAAAACATCCCCACAGCATGATGCTGCCACCACGTTTCACTGTGCGGATGGTGTTCTTTGGGTGATGTGATGGGTTGGGTTTGCGCCAGACATAGCGTTTTTTCTTTGATGGCCGAAAAGTTCAATTTTAGTCTCATCAGACCAGAGCACCTTCCTCCATACATTTTAGGAGTCTCGCACACGCCTTTTCGCAAACTCAAAACGTGCCATTTTGTTTTTTGCTAAAAGTAATGGCTTTCTTCTGGCCACTCTGCCATAAAGCATGTAAAGATACTCCAGTCTCTGCTGTGGAACTCAACTGCTCCTCCAGGGTTGCCCTAGGTCTCTGTGCTGTCTCTGATTAATGCCCTCCTTGCCCGGTCCATGAGTTTTGGTGGGCGGCCATCTCTTGGCAGGTTTGCTGTTGTGCCATATTCTTTCCATTTGGTTATGATAGATTTGATGGTGCTCCTGGGGATCATCAAATATTTGGATATTTTTTTATAACCTAACACCGACTTGTACTTCTCAACAACATTGTCCCTTACTTGTTTGGAGAGTTCCTTGGTCTTCATGGCAGTGTTTGGTTAGTGGTGCCTCTTGCTTAGGTGTTGCAGCCTTTGGGGCCTTTCAAAAAAGGTGTGTATATGTAATGACAGATCATGTGACACTTAGATTGCACACAGGTGGACATCATTTCACTAATTATGTGACTTCTGAAGGTAATTGGTTGCACCAGAGCTTTTTATGGGCTTCATAACAAAGTGGTTGAATACATACGCATATGCCAATTTTCCGTTTTCTATTTCAAAAAAATAGTTTTATGTATATATTTTTCACTTCACCAACTTAGACTATTGTGTTCTGTTCCATCACATAAAAGCCAGATTAACAAAACATTGAACTTAAGACTGTAATGTAACAAAATAGGTAAAAATCAAGGGAATGAATACTTTTGCATGGCACCGTAAAGGACTACACTGAGTGATCTATAGTATAGCATCTCTGGATAACAAGGTGGAGAATGTTGTGCTATTAATTTTAATACCTAACATCACTTTCCCTTTTAATATAAGTACAGTAGTGTGTGTATATTTGCATTTACAGTGCTACGGATCAGACTTTTAGCCCCTTGTGAGTCCTCTCTAGCACCCGTAGGCTTTTTGGCTCCATCTGTGGGTTACAGGCTTGAACGCCAGTGAATTTGTTGCAATTTAATAGCATGATTGGAACATAACAGTTACGGGCTTGAAAGAACAAAGGGTTTGCAGGTGTGCAAGTCAAATTCTCACGCCCGTAGGGTTTTCTCGCCCCTACCCCGCAAGTCATCGGCACGTTGCCTTACGGGGCCAATTTAATAGCCGTAAGTCTTGCCGGCTACGGTACAGGCTGAGGTTTTCAACGTTGAGGGAATTTAATGTGGCTACTGATGTATAATCTTAAAATAAGATATATTCAGTTTTTTTGAGAACTCAGGATTATTTTTAAGTGACATTTGATATGCCATTTTATCAATCCCAATTATCTTTGAGTGAAATATTCTCCAACTTTTTAACACAGGATAGATTAGGATGTCATCCTTAATCTCCTGGGGAATTTCTGTTTTAATGTTATGCAAGAGATATGTGACTTTTTCACGATTTTTCAATGAGTAATCACATATATAGGTGTAAGCATACGAGTTGTTGCTAACGCTTGCGGGCTCGAGTAGCGAGGGCAAAGCGAGGGCCGCAGTTGCTGGCGAGGAGCGCTGCAGGCGCTCGTTGCCAGCAACTGCGACCCTAGCAAACTTCACGTCATAACGCAAACAACATACTTGACACGTTACCACACTTACGACCTCTGCAAAAATCGTCCGCAACCCGCGGACTTGAAAAAATGAAAAACACAATAAATACACACAACACATACATAAAAATCTTACCTACAGCAAGAGGGAGCATCCAGGACCTCAAAAAACAAGTTACACCTTAATTTAACTCAAAATAAAAGAGTTTAGACACTCAAAAATTCTCTAAGCGAGAGAAAAAATGGCCGCAGAACAAAACGAAAACGAGGCTACAGCACTCTAAACACGCAAAACACCACAAGAAACACGCAAAACACCACAAAACACCTACGGATATTCCGCTACAGACGCATACCACCCATTTGCCGCCAGTTTAGAACAATGTGGAAGTACACAGCTACCCTAGCGGTTTGGTCTCGCGCACGTACACTATTACACTGCACACATTCATCACGCTTACACAGCAGCTCCTCACCACTAATGCTCCAGCAACATCAAAACAGATTGTCAGCTCTTCAACAGAATGCTTCCTGCATATATTACTTCAAAATAGGTAAAGTATATTAATTTATTAATGTATTATTTATTTCATTATTATACACCAAACAGCATTAGCTCACTTACAATTTCATTGCCGTCATATTTGATGGACAATTCTCTAGTCCCATTTATAATCTCTAAACTTTTATGTAAAATTGACCAATTAGCCCATTCTATTTTGGTAAATACCACCTCCTCTATTATTTATCTGCCATCATTTTTCAAGACTATTCATGCTCTATTTTGATTCCAGTTACATTCTTTAAATAATCCAATTTTTTTTTGGTATGTCCTATTTTGTTATTAAGAAAGGGGGATTTTAAAGTAGAAACAGAATTCTGTAATAAGTTGCTATTTTGATTACATTAATTCTTCTTAAAAGTGATAGAGGGTGATTCTTACATAATGTCAGATCTTTTTCTATTACTCAGTTTTTATACTTATATGAATATATTTTTTGATTTGTGGAAGCCAGTTGTATACCAAATTATCTCATAGAATGTTTGTGAATTTTAAATTAAAATGTCGATATATCTTGTTCTTGGTTTAACCATAATACCTCAGATTTTGCTGTACTAATATTATATCCTGAAAGTGAGGAATATTCTTTTAATTCTTTTTTATTATTTTAGGTATATTGTCCTGAGGTATATAGGAGGAACAATAAAAGATCATCTACATATAGTGCTATCCTTAACTGATTGTTTGCTTCAATTTCAATATTGAACAGCAATGGGGACAAGAGACAGCCGTGTCTTGTGCCCCTCTGCAATACAGATTTTTTTAGATCTAAAACCATTAATAAGTGATGCAATGTAGGGAGGAGTATAGTAGATTTAGGTTAGTGACAGCAATAAATGATCCCATTCTACATGGTCAAATGCTTTTTCGGTATCTAGACTCAATATTAGGGCTGATGATTTTTTTGTATTTAAATGTAATTGATATTCCTGAATTATTCCCATTGCTTTCCTGATATTTGTGGTCACTGATCTTCCCTGTATAAATCCGGTCTAATCTTCTCCCACCAAATCATTAAAACGATTCGCTAATATTTTAGTAAAGATCTTATAATCTGAGTTTAACAATGAAATTGATCTATAACTATTCATTTCTTCCTTATTCTTACCTTTTTTTAAAGTAAATAGAGACATTTTCTTCAGCAAATCTCTTTGACACTTCAATATTCCCCCAAAAATATTTGTTCATTAATGAAATAGGAGATATTTGTTCTAGCATTACTATATAAAACTCATTAGAGTAGTCATCCGGTCCAGGTATTTTCCCTTTCTTAATAGATTTGATAACTTCCTGCATCTCATTAATTGTGAACGCTTTATTTATGTTTTCGAATTGTCTCTGGGTTATAATTGGCATTTCTATTTATTTCCAGAATCTTTATTTTTCTCATAATCTATTCCTCCTTTAGCATAGATTTTAGAATAATATTTAAGGAAAACATCCTTTATTTAATTCATTTTAGTGATTATTCTTCCTTTTTTTTGTATATTAGATGTATGATTGAAGTCTTTTGCTTTTTTCAACAGATTAGCGAGCATTTTATATATTTTATTTCCACTTTTAAAAAATCAGCTGTGTATATAATACTCAGAATTCTAAACTTTAACCATTAAAGAATTATCTATCTCCTCTTTTGCCATTTTAAATTTGATTTGACTTTGTAAATTGGGAAAGACTCTATAAGAAATATAGGATTGAGTAAGTTCTTGATTAAGAGCTTGCATTTTTTTAGCACATTTTTTTATGTCTATAATAATAACTAATGATATCTCCTTTAAGGACTACTTTAGCAGTCTACAAAAATGTCTCAATAATGTTAATATGAGCTTCATTCTGATTGTAAAAATGTTCCCATTTATCTTTAATATAGATCAGACATTCTGGATATTTAAGTAATGCATTGGGAAACCTCCAATTGCTATTTTTATGTTCATTTTGTGACAATTTAATATTAATCATTATTCTTGAGTGATCTGATAACACAACATTTCCTATTTTTGAATTTCCAATCTTTTCTACTAATTAATAAATAGATGAAATTAAAAAGTAATCTATCCGTGATCAAGTTTGATGTGTGTTTAAATGACAATGAACTCTTTTTTTTTTTGTGGATTAAAAATGTGCCAAATATCAATTACGGTAGATTTAAATTGTTTTGTATTTTTCTATTAATATTATTTTCTCTTTTATTGCGAGTAGTCCTTTTCCTTTTATTACAAAGACCTTTAGATGTCTTAATTCTATCTAGATCTCCAAATGGGGAAACATGAAGACTCCGCACATAATAATTGAATCAACATTTATAGAAGAAAGTTTTGCTATTATATCTTGGAAAAAAATAATTTAATCTTTATTTGCAGCATATCAATTACATAATAAGAATTGCTCTTGTTATATCCATAACCATATTATAATAAAAATGTTTTATTAATCCATATCATTTATTATACATAACCGTATCATTAATAATTAATTAATGATATTATATTTATAATTTAATCCCTTTTTAAAAAAGGATAGCTACTCCTTATTTCTTTTTCTCATATTTAGTATATATTGCTTCTTGAACCCATTCTCTGGCTAGTTTTTACGTTCTTTAATATTTAAATGTGTTTCTTTTAAACAAAACAATATCTGATTCTATATTTTTAAGTGACTTAAAATAGCCTAGTAATGCAACAATAAGTTGTTATAATATGTCCTGCAAGCCAGCAATACTGTGTAAAATGCTTTATAGCAATCAAAGTCAGAAAAATTGCTGGATAGCTCTTCCTGGTCAAATCGATTAACTATAATAGTTGTCGTAATTGCAAGTTTGTCGGTAAAGCTATGTTATAAGTTACAGGCTTGCGCATGCGCAATTAGGGCAAAGGCCGAAGGCGCTCATCGCGAGGCCCGAAAGTTACGGGTTTGACGGCGGCTGCAATGAGCACCGAAGGCGCTCATTGCAGACATCGCAATGAGTGCCGAAGGTGCCCTTCACGAGGGCTCGCAAGTCTTTGAAAAAGGCTGGCAATGAGCATCGAAGGCGCCAGGCCCACCGCAAGGCCAGCAAGACTTTGAAAAAGGCTCGACATGAGCGCCAAGGCACTCATGGCGATGCCCGCGATCTGCACTGAAAGCCGTAGGCCTTTGGCACTCATCGCAAGGCACGCAAGACTTTTAAAAAATTACAGCTTTAACGGGCGACATTTCTTTCAAGCCGGGAACTCAGGAGGCCGTCGGAAGACCGCCAAAAGACGCCAAATAATTAAAAAATTTACTCAAACCCCACACAGCACAGGGCGAGAGGCAGGGTGCCTGTAAGTAAGTTTGCAAGCTAATTTGATGTTTAATTGGTGTTTTTGGGAGGTCTAAAAATCGGGTAAGCGAGGAAATAAATGGCGGCCGTAAAGACGTAATTTTTTTTAATAAGGCTCACAATGAGGCTGAAGCACATAGGGCTTAGGCGCTCACCGCAAGCCCCAGAAGACTTTGAAAAAGACGGGATTGGCGCTCAGCACAAGGCATGCAAGACTTTGAAAAAGACGCGATCTCCGCTCAGCGTGAGGCATGCAAGACTTAAAGAGGGAGAGGGAGAATAAAGACACAGGGGAGGGAGAGGGTGCAAAGAGACACAGGGGTGAGGGGGGGGGGGGGAGAGACACAAGGGAGGGAAAAAAGAGAATAAAAACCCAAAGGGCAGCAACAGAGTGCAAAGAGACAGCGGGAGGGAGAGAGGGGGAAACGGACACAGGGTTCAGAGAGTGGGGAGAGGCTCGCAATGACCCCTGAAGGTGCTCAGAGGGAAGCACGAGTTGGACGACGCCTACAATGTGTGCTCATTGTGGGGTTTGCGATGAGCACCAAAGGTGGGGTAGAAGCTCGCAATAGGCACCGAAGATGTTCATTGCGAGCCATGAAAGTGGTGGCTTGGCCGCTCAATGCGAGGCTGGCGATGAGCGTCGAATGCGCTCATCATGAGGCCCGTAAAGTAGACGGTGGTATAGGCCCAAAAGTTAGAGAGGGAGAGCCTTGCATTGTGTGGCAAACAGCATTGCCAGCCTTCAAATGTTATTGCCGTCATTTTTGACGGGCAAGTCGCTAGTATAAATATAGCAGGTGACCCTGGGCAGTAGCCCCTGGATCGTCACAATATCCCTATAAATGAGGGAGTAGTAAAGCTCCATTAAGAGAGACATATTAGTGTGTGATATCAATATTACTACATACGTATTTATGGCATATATTACATGGAAATCTCATCACACTCTCATGATGACGGTAAATACAATTTTTTTTTAAATAACACTTAATTGATACAATAGTTTTATTTCACAAAATTGTAAATTATATTAGATCTAAAACAACTCAAATGTCTTTAATTAGCTTTATTACTCAACTTCACTAATATTTACAGGAATTTTCTCTTCCTTAACCTGCTGGTGACTCCTCACATCTTGTTCTTCTTCTTGATCAAACTTTGAGACAACTGAAGGCTTCACATGTCCTGTTTAAATATACACACTATTTTCAAATTATGGACCTCATTCAAGTCCCTATTTCATATAGTTACACCGCCAAATAGTGGTCTGTAACTTTACCTAACTATTTAATTGACCCCTTTTCTCATGACTGAGAGGTGACCTACTTGTAATGCTATAGAACAATCCAGTTTTGCAAATTATGGGATACTTCCCCATTGATTTTCACACATCTGTAATATTACAGGTTACTCTGTCATAGATTTACACAAAGCTGCTATTCAGTTGGAACTTTACTGAGCACTCGCAGAATATGTATGACCCGTAACTCATAATATTAGGGATTTTTAAAGAAAATATTTACGTGCACTGGAGAGCATCAGCAAATGGTTTTAAAAGCCCTTGTGTAAAATGCAAAAGCAGTTAAAGAGTACTAAAAACCATAAAAAAGCATGTAACTGAATTAAAATGTAATGCTTAACAGACCCATATGCATAAATGTGCAACTAAAAAAAAATATTAATTTTGTCATTAATATGTTTGAGTCATAATACATATTGGGAAAATCAAAAGCATTGTTGGGACCTGCAAAAAACGTGAAGATACAGTACAGTCCTAAAAAAGCATGAAAAGGCATGTAACTTAGCAATAAATACGTAACAGTCACATAGGCAAAAATATGATGTCACAAATGTGTTTGAAATGATTATGTTGATGTCAGTATACATATTGGGAACATCAACTATTGGCAAAAACATTCCTCCACACAACATATGTCAGCTTCAAGGGTTACATAGACCCTAGTACACAAGATCCAATGCATTCACTATTAAAGGGCTAGAAACACCCCAAACAATGCTCATCAACACCATGGATGCTGACAACATCACAGTACTAAGTGCGATATTGTACGTCACATCCTTGGGAAGGTATGTCACCGTTAGGTGTAGCACATTGGGGTCTGAGAAATTTCATCATGGGCAGCCAATGGACTTTAAGAGAGATAGTGGATGACACGGATTGTGGCTAAATGGGGGCTGCTAATCCATAATAGAGATGAATGCCACAGGTATACCACAACATGCCACAGGACATGCACGGTATAGTCATAGGAAGCATGTAAGGAACAGGGTGTTATAGTCACAGGAACCTAGGGAAATAGAGACAAATCATGACAGGGGTATTGCATGAATGTGTAACAGCTGTTGAGGAAGGCCAGCAATGACACAAGGAGGGTGTGGAGAAGCAGAATGAGACACAGGAAACATTTTCCATCAACAGGAATGTTGGATACACTTGACCTGTGAAGTCCCACGCCAGTGCTGTTGTGCATTTGACAACATGATTGGCCCAGGGACATTGAGCAGCAACTAATCTGAGAGCTGCCTACCTGAGAGCCTTCTGATCAGCTTTACCATCAAGCAGGAGCAAGAGAGAGCTGGGGAGGGCTGGCTAGGACTCGCTCAGCACCACAACCTGCAGCAGGCAGGACCAAGCCTTCCAGAGAAGTCTGGTTGAAAGGCTGATCTGGGGCCAATTAAAAACTTTTTTTTCTACTCTTTATTACTGTTGCCTCTAGCCAGAACTAAACATCTGAAAAGACTATTTGACTTTAAACCTGTAGTGTGTTGTATTGTTTCCTTTGTGTTTTTACTGTATTGTGATGACACATTTGGTATTCGATTATATTACTGTATGTTTTTACTATGTTGTATTATACTGTATTATCAGGCAACCTATTGTTCAGGGTGATTCCCACCCTGCTCTGTTCCTGTTTAGATTTCCTGGCACCACTCAGTCTGGCTGACCGGAACCCTGCATCTCTCAGTCCCTCCTGTTTCCTGATTGGCTAATGATATTACATTCCATATACGCACTCCCGGAGGCAGGTACTTCAAACCCACGTTTACCACTGGCTGCCGATTGGCACCTCATGGACCTATCAACATGTAGGCATGTCCCCTAATGGCTGTTTACAAACCAGTAGGGGAATGTGAATGAGCTCAGCCCCCTATAATGTAAATGTGCCTAAATCCTTTGTTCTGTACTATAGAAATACCCATGAAAAATTCCAAATAAATCTATTCTAAATAAATATTCTCTTTTTGGGACACATATAAATGGTGTTTTTTTTTTTTGTTTTTAGAGAAAAGGCTTTTATTATATTGAATGGGCTCTAATCACTTTGGTATCCTGAGCCTCTGCTACTAACATGGAAGAAGTAATTGAAGAACAGGATTGGATCAGTGGGTTGGACTGGTCTCCTTGGCCTTGTCAAGCCCACTGAAGAGCAAATTATACCAGTTATGCTGATCCTGTGATCCAGATTCCCCGGCTGATGATTCTGGTATGACCAGGTCCTGATGGAGGATTCCTGAAATTGAAGGCAAGAATTCCTGGAGTTGTATCGACTCCCTTCCTTTGGCTCTTGACATATACTGACTCTCACCAGGGACAGATGGGAGGCGGCCTCAGTAAGTAAGGCACTCCCCAGAAGCAGCAGGGTTTAATGAGAGATAGCATGGAAGATACTTGTGCTCCTCAATGGCAGATGGGAAGTAGAATGGATGAAGCTGGAATCCCCTAGCTGCAGAGGGGAGGCAGCAAGGAGGATGCCAGCTGGCCCCAGGCAACAGATGGGAGGTGGCCTAGGTAAATCAGGCACTACCCAGCAGCAGTAGGATTTAATGGGAGGCAGCATGGAGGGAGGTGGTGTGGCAGATGCCAACACCCCCAAAAGCAGGTGAGTCGGGCACTCCCCAGCAGCAGCAGGATTTCATAGGAGGCGGCATGGAGAGGTTGCATGACAGATTGGAGGTGAGTTAGTCACTCCCAACAGACCTGGATTGTGCCTGGGGGTGACCTAGGTGAAGTACCCCAGGATGAAAAGTATGATCTCTGTTTGGGAGCAGAAATATTAAGGCAAGAAGCACCCAGCAGGCATGTGGAGCCCCTCCTCAGGAACTGAGCACTTCCTCAACTATCAATGCAGCACCAAATGTTGTGGCACAACTAAGCCCCTGCTGAGGATGCACTGCTTTTGTTCCAGACCCTATCACTGGAATCCTCCAGTCACAGGAAAAAGATTTCCTACTCGATGACAATGTCTGGAACATACTGGCCCAAACATACATGGTTGCAGTCCCGTTGTGGGTCTTCCTCCAAGTCTGTTGTTTTTAAAAGAGGAGAAATGTCACAAACAAACATGTGCAAGTCAGGGCTGTGTGACGGATTCTCTTTGCACTGGGCCTCTAAGCTAAAGGTTTCATTATATTTTTGTACCATGTTCAGCTCTGGGTATTTTCACTGTACTATGGAGTGGTTTGTTTCACTGTATTGTAATACTAGGTGCATTACATTTGTGGGTAACAGCTTTATAAACTTTTTTTGTGTAATTATTACTTGGTGACCTGGTCTTAGGTGTAATCAAATTATTGTTTGCAAGGGCAGATCTAAAAAGTCATTTTGTGTAGCTTACACAATATATTAAATAGTACAGTCTATCTTTGAAGGCCTCCTGCGGAGAGATTTAAACAACCAGCTTACTAACCAGTCACATGTAATGCAACAGCCCTGAGCAATTAAGTTTACTTGACCTTCTGATCTAGTGATCTTATTTATGTTACAAAGTAATTGTGTTTAATGGCACCACTGTTCAATTTCTTTGTGCTATTATTTATTATTATTTATTTGTAATGTGCCAACAAATTCTGTAGAACTATAGATAGGTACAAGGCAAAAACAATATTAACACATAGCACAGTATGGAGGGTCCTGTCTTTGAGCTTAGAATCAAATATACATAGAGCTTTTCCCTAAAGCACCGACACAAGGCTGAAAACTCACAAACTTACAATTTAAAGTTTTAATGTGTTTAGTTATAATTGTATTTTCCCTATAAATTCAATAAAGAAGAGGGTATAGCATATTCATATCAAGTATATATTACATGGAAATCTCATCACACTCCCATGATGAATTATCTATTACATGTGGTTATATTGAAAACAATACACCCAGATCCCAATCAATTACTGACAATTATTGACAATAATCACCCATTTCAATGAGACAATGCTGTTAGTACATAAGATAGGTCGATTAACCTGGGGGGACATAAAATCAATGTTTGTGTACTGTAAATAAATATTTTGTTTAAATAAGACTGAATTGATACAGTATTTTTATTACATAGAATTGTAAATTATAGGATATCTAAAAAATGTCATATGTCTTTATTACTCATCTTCACTGATATTTACAGGATTTTCCTCTTCCTTAACCTCCTTGTGACTCCTCACATCTTGTTTTACTTCTTGATCAAACTTTGAGACAACTGAAGGCTTCATGTGTCCTGTATAAATATATACAGACTACTTACAAATTATATATTTATCTGTTATTGGCATATACGCTTTATTTTTATTCAGTGCTACATTTAAAAACAATCATTTACTATTCAAAAATGAGGAAATTATTTACAAATTCTATTCAGACATAAAATAAGTTAGTAATGTGAATCAGTCACCTGCAGAGAGCTCCGATTGGATGGTCACCAGCAGAATATCCTTTTTATCCATCTCATAGGCTACTTCCTCAATAACAGTGTCTACATTATGATTTTGGAGACCTGTTGATTAAATAGAAAATTACATGTTCATATAGTAATTTACTGCAATTGATAATTGTACCAACTGTTAATAACATGAAAGGAGCATGTTCTGTTGATACTGCAGAACTGGTTCTGGAAATTACCCCCCTGCTGTGAACTATTCCCCAGAAAAACCTCACAAGAGATCATTTACTTCTTTTTTTAGCCTTGATATTTTGATTTCTGGGGGAAACATTTTGTTACCTGAGCTCCTGTTTGTTGAGATTCCTAGAGTCTCTTTATGTTCATCTGTACCACACTGGAAAAAACAAGAGAAGATGAAATTGTAATATGAAATTGGTTTCTATAGGTTTGTCAAAATCTATATGTACCTAAAAAAACGCTGTCTTATTCTTCAGGAAGTCATATGAATATCCCATGTATCCTTGAACTTTTCACATTTGTCCCTATTGCTCCGCTTTAAGGGCATTCAACTTATCTACTACTGGACACTACTAAAAAGAAGACAAACATTTGAACTGAGATAACATTTATTAGGCAGGCTTTGTAACCTGGAGCATGCTCGCTTTGAAGATATAGGGGGTTATGGAATTGCAACTATAGACCTGTTATTCATTCACTCGTGTCCAGATAAAGCTTGATCAGTCAGTGTGTCCTGAATCACATATTATAATTGTCTAACTACGATTCGTTGTCACGCTGCCTTTCATAGTGCGTACGACTTAGCGCAGCGAGGTGAGCCGTTAAATCGTAGCACTTTGGCAATGAGCGCCGCAGGCGCTCATTGCAGACGAGCCTCGCGTAGCGAGGCGAGCCGTTAAACCGTAGCACTTAGAAAAAAAATACGAGATGAAAAAAATTACGAGATAAGCGGCGGAACTAAAACAATAAAAAAAAGACTAAATACACACTAAAAAAATAAAATAAAGGTCACTTACAGCATGGGGAACCAGGCAGGACGTCTGGAAGTGAGTTGGAACTCCAATTTACATTGATTTAGCCGAGTTACAAAGATCGAAAATCGGCTAAGCGAGAAAAAAATGGCCGCCGAAAAAAATGAAAACGAGGCTATACTAGTACGAACTGCGTAAAACACAGCCACAGACGTATGTGTTTGAAAAACAACGAGATAAAGGATGCGGATTAACCGCGCAATGAGTAAAAAGACAGTAGCGAGTACATTTTACGAAACGCAATTAGAGATTTACGCATTAACACAGATTTAACGCCATTGTCTCGCGCAACATCGGATTTCCCGCCTAAACCAACGCATTTGATGAAATATAAGTTGAAAGTTACAAAAATAAAAATGTCAAAAACATATTTTTACATTTATTTTAAGAAAAAAAAAAGGGACAAATGTAGCGTCATGTTGTGTGGCAAACAAAATTTCACAACATTTAATTTTTATTGACCGTCATTTGACCGTTTGACCATATTTACTGTTAAACCGTAGTACTTTAGCGGGCTTAGCATGCGCGAGGCTCGGCGTTAAACCGTAGTACTTTGGCAATGAGTGCCGCAGAAAAAATGGCGGACAAACAAAACGAAAACAAGGCTACAGCACTATAACCACAGAAAACCCGAACCGATAATCCGCTAAGACGCATACTACACATTATCCGCCATTTTAGGATAATGCGGAAGTACACAGCTACGTTAACAGTTTCGGCTTGTGCACGCACACTATTTCTCTGCACACGTTCATCACGCTTACACAGCACCTCCACACCACTAATGCTGCAGCAACATCAACACAGATTGCCAGCTCTTCCACACAATGCATAAAAATACGTAAATTCATTTATTAATTTGAATTCTATATTTCAGTAGTACACAGAAAACAACATTAGCTACCTTACAATTCCATATGTATATTAATAACTAAACAACTTTTAAAACATACACATCTCATTGCCGTCATTTTTTGACGGGCAATACGCTAGTCTAGTATAATGTCCCATTGTCCAGCAGTGCTCACCTCTCCAGTCAGATGGTGACTGTGGGGGGATTCTTCTTCACAATGGTGTATTCCTACAGGATGAGAGAGGGACATGTCAGACCAGTAACTTGCCCATCATAAATAAAGGTATCATATAGACTGTTCTGTGTCTCTCAGTGCTGTCTCTCCCTCTCTGTGCAGCTCTCACTTTCTCCCCTCTCTCTCCCTCCCCCTCTCTTTCTCTCCCCCTCTCTCTCCCCCTCTCTTTCTCTCTCCCGCTCCACTACCACCCACTCCACTTTTCCCTCCCCCTCTCTCTCTCCCTCCCCCTCCATTTCTCTCTATCTTTCTTCCTCTCCCTCCCCTTTCTCTCCCTCCCCTTTCTCTTTCTTTATAGCTCTCCCTTCACTATCTTTATCTGCCTCCCCTTGCTCTCTCTTTCTTTCTCTCCCTCCCCTCTCTCTCTTTCTTTCTCTTCCTCCCCTCTATATTTCTTTCTTTCTCTCCCTCCACTCTATCTCTTTCTTTTCTTCTTTCTTTCTTTCTCTCCCTCCCCTTTCTCTCTCTCCCTCTCTCTCTCTTGCTTTCTTTCTTTCCCTCCCCTCTCTCTCTCTTTCTTTCTCTCCCTCCCCTCTCTCTCTTTCTTTCATTCTCTCCCTCTCATCTCTCTCTTTCTTTCTTTCTCTCCCTCCCTTCTCTCTCTTTCTTTCTTTCTTTCTTTCTTTCTCTCCCTCCTCTCTCTCGTTCTTTCTTTCTTTCTCTCCCTTCCCCCTCTCTCTTTCTTTCTCTTCCTCCCCTCTCTCTTTCTTTCTTTCTCTCTCTCTCCCCCTCTCTCTCTCTCTCCCTCCCCCTCTTTCTTCCATTCTCTCCCTCCCTCTCTTTCTTTCTTTCTTTCTCTCCCTCCCCTCTCTCTATTTCGTTCTCTCCCTCTCTTTCTCTCCCTCCCCCTCTCTATTTCTTTCTCTCCCTACCCCTCTTTCTCTTTCTTTCTCTCCCTCCCCCTCTTTCTCTTTCTTTCTCTCTCTCTTTCTCTCTCCCCTTCTCTCCCTCCCCCTCTTTCTTTCTCTCCGTCTTTCTCTTTCTTTCTCTCCCTCCTCTCTCTTTCTTTTTTCCCCTCCTCTCTTTCTTTTTCTCCCTCTCTTTCTTTTTCTCCCTCTCTCTCTTTCTCTCCCTCTTTCTCTTTCTTTCTCTCTCTCTTTCTCTTCCTCCCCCTCTCTTTCTTTCTCTCCCTCCCTCCCTCTCTCTCTTTCTCTCCCTCCCTCTCTCTCTTTCTCTCCCTCCCTCCCTCTCTCTCTTTCTTTCTCTCCCTCCCTCTCTCTCTTTCTTTCTCTCCCTCCCTCCCTCCCTCTCTCTCTTTCTTTCTCTCCCTCCACCCTCTCTCTCTCTTCCTGAAGAATAAGACAACATTTTTTTAGGTACATATAGATTTTGACAAACCTATAGAAACCAATTTCATATTACAATTTCATCTTCTCTTGTTTTTTCCATTGTGGTACAGATGAACATAAAGAGACTTTAGGAATCTCAACAAACAGGAGCGAAAATCAGCAGACTATGATGAATGATTAGGAGGTGAGAGTGAAATATATAACAAGGTGTTTAGATTTTCACTGCAGAAGTATGCAAAAGTATCAGAACAAGAGCATAAATTGAGGTCAAAACAGTCTGTGGTCAATGTCTGGCAAAAAAGGCTCAGAAATGGAAAACAAGCCAATCAGTCAGTCCAGGCAGCGATGCAAAGGAGAGTCCAATAACAGAGCCAAAGACAGAATCAGGAAATAAAAACTGGAAGCAAACACTGGAACACTTTGAAGTGGACAAATAGGGGAGGACACTGGCCCTAGGAGTCTGATTAATCCTCGATTGATGCAGGGGTCACCCTCGCTAGCCCAACAGAGACCATGCAAGGAAGGAATCGATCACCGTTGGGGCCAAGTATTCCGATGCCAGCCAGGAGGTTAAGCTGGCCAGATCCCTACCAGAGTTGTTTTATATTTTTAAATGAGTATAATCATGCACTTGATCCAGTTGGGTAGATTGTTCCACTGCCCTTGCCTGGGGAGATTGTGCAGATAGATGATCCTACCAGGTCACCGCTTGAGCTGGTCCCCATCCGGATTCACTAGAGGAGGTTATTGCCCAGACCATGCCTTGTACAATGGAGCAACAATCAGGGGAGGGCCCAGGCCCTGAGAACCTGAAACGTTTTTCCAAATGGAGTATAGTCACGCTACTGATCCAGCAAAGAAGACTGCTCCAATGCCCTTGCCTTGGGAGATTGTGCAGGTGGTAGATTCCCCATCTGTTTCGGTTGGCACTGCTACCACAGACCCTTGAATTACAAGTGGGGGCCTAGCAGAACACAATCCATTGCAACCCCTGGATGCCCGTGTTACCCTACAGCTGCCAGGGTGTCACTGTTGATCCCCATCAAAGCTGAGACACAGCAGCATTTTAAACTCTGGCCTATGGGCCCTGCCAGGCTCTTTTTCTGGCCCAAAGAAGAGGACTTATTACAAAACTAAGTATGGAAGCATGATGTTAATAATCCATTGGAGATCATCACCTTGCTGCTGCATTTGGAAAGCAGAGTGCTTGTCAAGATCTGCTTTCTGGGGTCAAAGAACGGCAGTTCAGCATCCAAATCTGTTGAAGAAAGAGCTAATCCTTTGCGATATTATATACGGCTGACCTGGGCATTAGCAATGGACCTCTACATGGAAAAATTCCTCATGTTAAAACCAATAAATGGTAAGCCTGCTGGTAATTGGCCCATTTATCTGGCCCGGGGAGGTAGGCAGGAGGAGCAGCAGAAACAATGTAAGATGGTTGTTTACTACAACTCCCAGAAACACTTGCACAGAAATCACATGACCAACAGCAGCTAATCAGTAAAGAGAGGTGAGTTACTGAACGGGAACTTATCTTGAACTGGGGTATGCAAATTAAGTGAATTTAGCTACCATAATGCATCACTGAGGACCGGAGAGAGACTGATTCTGACCACTATTGGGTGACTGTGTAAATAGATACATTGCACATTATCTAGTTAATACAATGTAATTATTATATTTACTGCAGAAAATGCAGAATCAGCCTGGAAATAAATGATGGGACTGAACCAGGATAAATGTCACCAGGAGTTATAACTATGGGTTTAGTCATTATGTGGAAGAGATGTAAAGCAATATATTTATACATAATTGTATATAAATATGTGAACAGATATATTTATATCTATTATATACATAGATATATACAGTATTGAGAGAGAGGTGGGATAGGAGAGAGAGATAGTGGGACAGAAGGGAGGGGCACTGGGGAGAGGGAGAGAGTGTGAGAGAGAAGGAGGGGGAGAGAGAGAGGAGGCCCAATTGCCAGGCCCAACATGAGAGCTGAAGACCATAGGCCTTTGGCGCTCAGCGCGAGGCTCGCAAGACTTTGAAAAAGTCCTTCCGCGCTCATTGCCAGGCACACAATGAGCACAAAATGACTTTAACGGCTGCCATATTTTTCAAGCCCGTAACTCAGAAGCCAACGGTAAACTGGCTAAAAATGCCAATTACTTCAAAAATTAACTTACAACCTCACACACAGCACAGGGGGAGAGGCAGGGAGCCGTGAGTGAGGTTGCAAGCTAATTTGAGGATTTAATTGGCATTTTTAGGAGATCGAATATCAGCTAAGCAAGGAAAAAAATGTCAGCCTTAATCCCGTCATTGTTTGCAAAAAGGCTCAAAACGAGACCGAAGGCAGTAACACTTAGGAGCTCATTGCGAGGCCCGCAAGACTTTGAAAAAAGAACCAACGGCGCTTGAAAAAAGGATAGATAGGTGCTCAACGGGAGCCACGCAAGACTTGATCAGGGTCAGAGAGGAGAAAGACAGAGGGGGGAGAGGGTGGAAAGAGAAACAGGGGTGAGAGAGGGGGGAGAGATACGGGAGGGAAATAAAGGGCAGGGAGGCAGGAGAGAGGGGGTAACAGACACATGGAAGGGAGAGGGGGGAAACAGACACAGGAGTCAGAGGTTGGGGAGAGGCTCGCAATGAGCTCCAAAGACGCAAGGCACGAAAGTGGCGGGTTGGACAACGTCTGCAATGAGCGCTCATTGCAGGGCTTGGAAAGTAGAGTCGGGGGAGAGGCTGGCAATAAGCGCTGAAGGCGCTCATCGCCGGGCTTGCGATGAGCAATGAAGGTGCTCATTGCAAGGCATGAAAATGGCAGGTTGGTCGAGGCCTGCAATGAGCAGTGAAGCTCATCACGAGGCCAATAAAGTAGATGCTGGGAGCGGCTCGCAAGGAGCACCAAAGGCGCTCATTCCAAGGCCTGCGTTGAGCGCCAAAGGCCCGTAAAGTACACAGTGGGAGAGGATCGCAATAAGTGCCGAAGGCTTTCATCACGAGGACCACAAGTTAGAGGGGGCAGAGCCTTGCCTTGTGTAACAAACAGCAATGCCAGCCTTCAAATGTTATTGCCGTCATTTTTGACGGGCAAGTCGCTAGTTAATTAAGAAAGATTTTTTTATTCTAGGTCCTTTTTCTATTCACCTTTTCCATCATTCAGAATCAATTCTATAAATTTTGCTGCAAGAAAGTACTGTGGTCACTTTTGGTTCTTCTGACAACAAAGCAGTCTCTAGCATCCATTTTTTTATTCCACCAGGAACGTTGATGACTGTATTCCACAACTGACAATGAAATCAACTAAATTATTCAATTAGGCAAATATGCACTCAGATCCAAAACTTATTTTGTAGAGGCATCTAAATTAATTTCCATACACCCTGGCACCTGGCATCTTTAGGGTATTAATGTGGAAAACAAATACTATTTGTCAAACCGGATCACTTTAGAATCACAAAGCAGTCCAAGCATTTCACAGAAACGATTAACTGGATTTTCCTTAATATTGAAAGGTATCTTGTAGGCCACCATTATCTAGGTGATTGCCTAATGACTGAACCCCTTGCAGATAATCCTTCAAAACTCAATAAAACCCTTAAGACTTTTAACACCTTCAACATATCAATCGATTTCTAGGTATTAATCTTGAGTGAAACCTAATGGGAGCCAATTTTTTATATAATCATCAATTCCATTTCAGAATACACAAAAAAAGATTTTTGCTCTAGATCTGATCTATAGTCTCTGTTAGGTCGCTTACAGTTTGCAATAAGGTTTCTACCTCAAGACTGAGCTATTATATCACCCATTTGTGGCGATCCAGGGGTAGGGGCTATTACTGCCCAGGGTCACCTGCAATAGACTACAGATTAACTACCCACAAGGACTTTTTGGGTTCTTTGAAATCTCGGCACCAGCCCTCAGTAACCTTCCTATGGTAGTGACCTAGACAAGTTACTTGCAGGGTGGAGATATCAGTATTGCAGCCACCAGGAGCAAATAAGAGAACATACCATTTCTATATGTCTCATCAGTAAACTGATTTATTTTTGGAAAGTCAACAATATTTATAGGGTTTAGATACAGAGGGGAGTGTATACAACACAACGATGACAGGGAATGGAAGATAAACACAGGAGATTGACTCCACGTGGGGTCTAATAGTCTGGCATGCTGTCTGGTACCTGTGAACAATAGGCCTACCACCAAATAAACATAATGCTGTCTCCGTGTCTAGTGGTCCAGACCTCAAATAGAGTACATTAACTTTATCTGGCAAACAATGGGACAAACCCGATTACAATACAATAGTCCAGTGGCTGGAGCCAAGCAGTCTGTCCTTTATGGTGGCTCAGTGGGCTTAGATCAGGAACAGGAAATGGGTCTGTGACATTACTCCACCCTTCCAGACAGCAGTTCTGGGGCTGTGATCCTTAACGGATGATAGGATGGAACTGCAGCCCAAGTCCAATTCCCCATCCAAAGGAAAAAATGTTGACCCAAGTGGCCACTGCAAAAGTCCCATTGCATGTCCTCTTCTTGGAGGTGGTAGCAGGTTTGCTCGGTTTTAGGTTGGTTGCCCATCTTTCAGGAAAGTGTCCACAGTCTCCAATGTCTGTAGGGTTATGGGAACACAATCCATTTGTACAGACCATCCAGGGGGTATCTGAGCTAGCAGCAACTTCCCAGCCACCCTCCCCCTTTTTCTTCACAATATATGGGATACCAATCCTCAGTCCAAGGTAGCCACACAGTCCAACCCCAGCTCCTTTTCATTCAATAACCCACCCCAAATTGCAGGTATCATTCTTGGGGACACATGCAAGGTCTCAACCAGGGGCATCCAGGGGCATACTGGCCACAGGGAATGGAAGATAAGCTCTGGGGTATCCCATCTAAGGAGCTGCTCAGGGGGCGCCCCCTCTCCCGATTGCCTCATGCCCTGATCTGGCTTGACACTCTCCATGACTGTCAACCTTGGCATCTTCACCTGTTTCCTGATTGCCTGGACATCAGCGGCCTGTGGTTCAGGACAGGTAACAGTCCATGGGTAGTTGGGCAGACTCTCAGGGCTTGCACCCTCCTCTGCCAACTGTTAAGTCTCCAGCTCCTCGCCCTTGGTTAGCGGCTGGAACTTCTCTGGTTGTTGGCCATCTCCCAGTGGCTGGTGCTACTTAACACTGCTCCCCGGTCTTGCATCTACCAGGGTCTGGATTGTTCTCCTGGCCTCCCTATCCTGGTGAGTTCCCAGGAGTCCCTCTGATCTCGCCTGTTCTGTAGCTCTTAGATCCCCAGTTATCTTCTGTTTTCCTTCCTCAACCTTATAGGGGTGTAGCCTACAGTCCATTTCCTCTGACAGTGTATCCTCTGCTTGCTCAGCTGCGGAAGCATGCAGTGAATTTACATAATAATGGGATGTTTAAATTAGTAAAAAAAGAACTTGAGTCAGGTCCCACCTAGCCCATCTCCTCATGCAGTTCCTCATACTCTTTTTTCCAAATCCATTTCTTTATGGACCAACGGTTTGAGCAGCCTTTCTACTTCTGTCCCAGGGTCTATTTGGCATCATTCCAATAGAATTTCTTAGTGCTCTACTGTTCCAAGGCCACACTTTGGATCTCCCAGTAGCACAGGAACAGGAAAAGGGGTCCATGACACCCTTCTTAAACTACTATCCCCAGATCAGGACACCTAACTCAATAATAAACAAGAAAGTAAAAATAATCTAAATATGTTGCTTCATCGAATAGAAATTCTTTGTTCTTTTCCAATATTCAGCGCAATAATGTCTAATAATCAAATAATTTAGATTTTTGCCAATTGAAATTACTTCTTTAAAAAATTCCAAAGATTTCTATCAAATCAAATATTTATATGCCCTTTTGACATCTGCTTTTGGGAAGGAAACTGAGGCTTCGCTGAGAAGTCTAAACCTCTCCCTGAAAGAGCTGTGTCCTCTCCATCTCCAGCGCTTGAATTAGCATTGTGAGGTAGGCAAATCTAGAATTGACCTTGTGATGGCCTACCTAGAGGTCCCCTTCTCCTTACAGCTTCCTGGGTATGGTTGTGGTCAGTTGCTCTTCCTCTCCTCTGGTCATCATACCAGTTCATGCTAATACAATCCGCAGAGACAGGAAATGTGAATAATGGGCTATGCATCTGGATAAAAAACTGCCTGATGGGATGATCTAGCTGTGGACAGGAAAGCCTAACCGTTTAAGTGAGTTAAAAGGGAACTTTGAATGTGTTTAAGTTTGTGATGCAATTACCAGTTCACCCTGTGATCGGATTAACTCCCACACACCCCAGATTGGCCGATGAGGTACTGCAGAGAGCTGATTAAGTTAACTGATTACGGATAAGCAATTTAATTATGTTTGTGGGTTGAACCAAAGTTGTATTTTTCTGTTTGCTTATAAATGTTCCAACTTTCATCAATATAAAGACACACTCTTCTAGGGAACATAAGCAAGGCGTTCTCTGCTTTATTCAGGAGTCATAACCCCTATTTGTTATTTTGACCCTTTGTTCCTGATTCTTCCATTTGATAATCCTGATATGTTAAGCTCATTCACTTCAAAGTCCTAAGGGAGAATTCCTGTAGCTGAAGGAAGGAAACTCTGGACCTGAACAGACCCTTCTCCTTTGGATCTTTTTTTTTTTTTATATATATATTTTTTATTAAGACAAGGTTAATTCCATAACACAAGTGTTTCAAAAATAAAACATTAGTAACATAACCAGAACACTTAATAAATGACATCGACATGACAACAAATGACAACACATAGATATAACCTTTTAAACCTAACTTTGACATTTTTGTTATTTCTGTTTTAAGTTAAGCTGAAAGCATATTACACGCATATGTACATGTTAAAGTACAACCGTAAAGGCTGATAGCTTATAAGAGCATGCAGAGAATAAAGAAGAAGAAAGAGGGTAAGAGAGGGGCAAAACGAGAAGGTGTTATGTTTGTTCTTAAAGAGGGCATCCTAAACTATTATCCTACTCTACAGATTTACCACCCAATCTTAAGAATCCAATTGTCCCAACATGAGGCCCATTTCCTATATGATTGGTCCAAGTTGGCTGAGATAAACCTCATGTTATATATAAATTTAAGTTTAATCAAAACTGCACTATATTCTTGTACTGCCGATTTCCATGTTTTTGCTAAAAACACTTGGTGTGATAAGAGTTGAGCCTCTTTACTGAGACCCTCTATGGGGAGGCTTTAGAAAGCTTCTTCTGGCTTTTGGGGAATCCTGTGCCCCCATAGTCTCTCTAATATATCATAGGTCTCCAACCAAATGTGGGCGATCTTAGGTCAGTCCCAGAGAACATGTTTAAGGGTGCCCAGAGTGTGACATCCCCTAAAACAGTTACCATCCACTGACGGGTTAGAAAGCTGCATCCTAGCTGGTGTTAAGTACCACCTCAAAATGGTCTTGTATGCATTTTCCCTAAGTATATTATTTAGTGAGGAGCCTGTGGCCTGCTTATGTATCTTATTCCACTGTGCATCAGTTATATAAATGGCGAGTTCCAACTCCCAAGAATGTTGATGGTGGAGTTTGGACGGTGTGGTTAAGTTCATTAAGTAATTATAAATAATGGAGATATTCCGTTTGCCATTAGGATTGTTAAAACAGCATTTTTCAAATGGAGTGACCTTAACAGAGGAGTTAGGTTTTTTACCCCAGATACATTAAAATGCATCTGGGATAAGTTAAGCCATTCCTTTAATGGCAAATGATTTAGGTCTCTAAATGTTGTAGGGGACCATTGTCGATTTTGCTTTAACAGATCAGCAGCGATTGTAAACTGATTATCTATCCACTATTTAAACTGTGAAAATCTATTTATTGATGCTGAAATAACCACAGTGGGGTAAGCCAAGAACCTGCTTCTAGAAGCGGAGTTCTCTTGTTCCTCTGAGTCAGAACTGCCAAAGACTGAACCATGCATTTGGGAAGGGAAGAATTACCCAATTTAAAATGTAGGGAAAGCCATAATACTTGTCTAAGGTGAAGGCCACTTTCTTCAAAGATACCTTTCTCTATCTCCACCCACACTGGTAGGTGTTCCTTACCAAACCACTTGGTGATTTAGGCTGGCAGCTTTATAATACTTGAGTAAATCCGGCAGAGCCAACCCTCCTTTAGATGCCATCATAGCCTTTTTATTTATTCTAGGCCTTTTACGATCCCAAATGAAGCGAGAGATTGCCCCCTGAAGATACAGAAGCTTGGGCAAGATATTCATTTTAATAGTGTGGATCCTCCCTAGCCACGAGATTTTGCAGGATGACCATGTGTTAATGTCATTGAGTAGTTTTTTTATGAGTGTAGGGAAATTTGCTGAATACGTTAGGCCAGATTGTCTAGGGATATAAACCCCTAAGTATTTAAGATGGTGTGGAACCCATTTAAAGGAGAAGTTCCCTGATAATTGGAATTCTAAATGCTTTAGTAAAGAAACATTAAACTCTTCGCTCTTACTCGTATTAATTTTAAAGCCAGAAATGCTGCCAAAAAGTCCAAGAGCATAAAATAGATTAGGGAGACTGGTCAGGGGCTCAGTAACAGTTAGCATAACTCCATCCGCAAATAAGCTCAGTTTTATTCTGTCTCCCTAACTCTAACTCCCTTTATATTAAAGTTTTCCCTGATGGCTGTAGCTAAGGGTTCAATGCACAGTGCAAAAAGGAGGGGGGACAAAGGACAACCCTGGCGCGTCCCTCTTGTTATTTTAAAAGATTGTGATTTAAACCCCTGATATGCCACATATGCTTTCGGGGCCGAATACAGTGCTAAGATACCCTTCACCAGCCCTTCTCCCTTGGATCTTGACACAATCAGAATGTTAAAGTCTATTCTATTAATGATGCAATAATTTAAAACATTAATACAATGAGATCAGGTTCTTCAATAATGAAATTATTGAGAAATATTGTTCTTATCTCACACCACAAGAACTTTGTTTTTAAAGGAGAAACTTTAACTACCTTTAATAAATATAATCAGACATTTACATTTCAGGAACTCGATCTTCAAGCTCAAACATCCATATTAAAGCTACCAAGACTTGATGCTATCCTGAATATTCATTTCCCACACGCTCAAATACCTGGCCTTTTTTAACTAATTAAAACCAACATCCCATTATTATATAAATTCAATCTTGTATTTTGCAGCCTATGCCCATACAAGACTCTCTATCTTGTTGTCTTTCAACATAACAAAGCCATTAGATTCCCAGACAGGCAATCATTTATGACAAAACAGGCAATCAAATTATTTCTAAAAGGTCTATTTAAAGGACAAACAACATAGAAATCAAGGTTCCCCATCACAGGTGAAATATTAGACTATGTGACTCTTTCTAGTCTCCTTCTTGACAAAGAAAGAGCATTTGAAATGTATACCTGGGAGAGGAAGTAAAGGTTAAAATATAACAACTAGGAAAAGTGATAAATAGAGAGGCAGACGGAATACCTGAACTGTTAATTATAAGAGAAATACCACAAAACAATGAAAAGAAAATGGGACAAGTTAGTGAATGATCCCCTCCATCTACATTATTAAATACATAGGCCTAATATAAACATAATCTACAGGTTCAGTCCATCTCAAGAATGAAGAGGACAATACTTCCAGAACCTCAATAGGCCTATGAAGAGTGCTCCCAGCTCTCCGCAAAGAAGAACACCTCTCTCAGGGCTTCTGACCATTGTCTAGAAGGTTTTAGAGGTGGGTCAGCAGTATTATAATCTCTCAGATCTGAAGAAGTAATCAAATTAAGTTGAAGTAGAAGCTCCCGGCCTTCCACCAGGCTACTAATAGAATTAAGTTGATCCTGATATTTAAACATAGGGGCAACAGGGAAAGCCCTACCCATATCTAATATAATGTTTTTTTTTGTGTATAAACAGAAGAGGTTTAGTGCTCTGCATCTGAATATGATCATTGAGCAATACCTATATATATCTGAATATGAGAGCCATTCCTGCCAATTATTACTGCCATATTCCTGGTGGTATTTAAAATTAAGTCCCTGGCACTCTGACAAAAAAGACTGACTATTATATTCTTGATTGGTCTTCTCTTGTCAGTGTACCCAAGGATCTGAGCCCTCTATACTTCCAATATCTGTTCTGAAAGGGTGAGGCATAATGGAACGTATAAGCTTGTTCAGATAGGGTAGCAGGCCCACAATAGCCATAGGGACACCTCTCACCGAAATGTTATGATGACAAACTCTATTTTCCAAGTCCTCAAGCTACTCATAGCTGATCATAGCTATCAAGACATGAGGAATACTAGTCTATGTCAGCTTTGTTCCTTTTGTTGCGTATCTGTAATTTGATCTGTAAGGATTTCTCTGGTAAATTAGAGTAAGCTTTGCAAGTTAAAAAGTGTCCAGAGCACACAAGAGTCAGGCTGAGGAACGAGTCAGGAGCAAGAGAGGATGTTTGATTGAAGTTTCAATTTAGTCCTGCATGGTCTTCTTCTATTATAGCCAAATTGCACAGCTCTCAGCAACCACAAGCTGGCAAAGCAATTACAATTACAAAGAAACTTGTAGAGGCAGCCAATGAAGGAGGAAAATCAAAGTATATCTGCATCAATAAATCCTGTGTTCATCCCACCAAATCAAAAGTCCCACATAAATTAATATAATACAGTAATGAGCTGATTGTATAGTTTTAATAATGGTTTACACATCAGGCATATCTCTCTGCTGAAATAATAGTTAAGCTATAGGCTTGAACATATTTTTTTAGAATGCAAATACATATGTGGGGTGAGATACAGAGCATGGAATTTTTTTATTTGAGTTGCTGATTGAAACTGAATTAGGTGTTTTAATTGGGCTCTGGCAAGGGCTCCAACAAGCCCCACAGAATTAATCCAGTTAGTACTTTGAGGGGCTGGGTAGTTCGCACGGAAGAGGCTCCTCTCACCAAGGGAGACAGACTCCCTAACTGAATAGCCCCAGATTCCCTAGCTGAATGCCCCCAGACATTCCTATCTAACATTCTCACTCCAGCTGAGAGATCCCCACCACAGTTGCCGATTGGCACTGGGAGGATCAGGTCTCAACCACGCTGCCAGCCCAAGAAGGCGGCTCATCTTTCTCCGTCCTGCATGCAGCACCTGCTCCCCTACTGCTCAAAGCCGGTCCAGCTGAGAGCAGTAAGTGTAGCTCACCTGTGTGCATAGCTTGGCCCTCCACAACCTCCAAGGCCTATTCGGATGGACTCAGGAATCTCCAAGCCATGGAGAGATGCAAGCTCCAAGTTACTTTGAGACTCTCTGTAGTCTTCTCTAGTGTAGCTTCTCCGCTGTGTGCGGAGCACCCCAAACTGGTGGGGTCAGTGAAGGCTGGTCCAGGTTTTACTCCGGTCTAGGCCTCAACCACATGGGTCCATATATTTCTGGTTCTGTCAAAATTTTGACCTCAACTTATTCTAGACGGTCCACTGACACTGTTTTTATAGCAGTATGCTAAGCGTTTTTTAAATTGTATATTTATGTTTAGTTTGTGCTGTCCAAATCTCATAAAGCATGTCCACTCACCTCTACGGCTGGACATACCCCCCACCCCATTTATTTGTAACGCTATGTATCACTGGTGGAATTGCGTTCATTTGTTTTAGCCGCTGGAAGCTTCTAGGTGTTCAAGTGATATATTCTGATTACCTGTTGTTGCTCTTGACTCTGTTTTGATTAATCTACCCCTATAGTTTCTTAACTCTTGGCTTTTGCCTACAAAGCCTGGCTCACTAACTCCTGCCTTCTGTCTGACTTATGTCTTCTACCTGCCCGACTCCAGGACTGTACGGCTATATCTATTACCTCTTACACTTTTGCGGTAGTGATCTTACCCTGTAATAGTATAAAAGTAGCATAACACCATACATTTCTGCAGAAGCTAATCATGAAGAAAATACCACTATTAGGAGTTAAGTTTGAGATTTTTGTACATGGATAGAGAAAAGAAAATTGCAGATGATTTTTAATACTTTTTTTTTATTAAGAAAAGAAAAACAGACATAATTCTTGGCAATCATCTGCTAGATGGATGAAAGTCTAATCCAAAATCTGTTCTGCTAAACCTCGACAAAGAGCATACAAACACCACCCTTTCATATACAACAGTATACACAAGCACAATTACAGTGGAATAATCATTTATATATAGAATTCTGACCAGTCTTTATGGATCGGTTATTTGTAATTTGAGGTTGGGGGTTCAACCATTTTTCACAGAGTGTCCCGCTGGAAACATACCTATCATTTTACTGTGACCCAGGCACAACCTACTCCCTGTTAAGCTGGCAAACAGCCGACTGTGTGTTGTAATGTTTATGTACTGGGCTTAAACCACAATAGCCAATTCATTTCTTAGTCGTACATTTTAAATTATAGTCAACAATATTTGTTATTGGACAAATATTTACTGTAACCACTGGTTAGGGTTCTTTTAAATAACAGTTGTAACTTTAATTTAAAAACTAATTGATTTCTCTATTCATAAAAAATATGTATTTGGTCAAATCTATTAGCTCATAAGTGGAAACTTGAACAAATCTTCTTATAAAGTCTTTTTTATATAACTTTTTATAGGTTGGCACCTGGTCAATGCAAATCACTTCTCATCTCTGTGAGTTTTCTCATGAGAAATAAGATTTGACTTACGACTAAAACATTTTCCACATTCAGAACATGCAAAAGGTTTTAATCCTTTGTGACTTCTTTCATGTCTAACAAGATCTCCTTTCTGCCTAAAACATTTCTCACATTCAGAACATGCAAAGGGTTTCTCGCAGGTGTGAATTCGCTCATGTGAAACAAGATGGGACGTCTGGCTGAAACATTTCCCACAAATTTTACATGCAAATGGTTTCTCACAGGTGTGCGTTCTTGCATGGTAAACAAGATGAGACTTCTGGATGAAACATTTCCCGCATTCAGAACATGCAAATGGTTTTTCGGCGGTATGAATTCTAGCATGAGAAATAAGATGATACTTCTGGCTGAAACATTTTCCACATTCAGAACATGTAAATGGTTTCACCCATGTGTGCATTTTCTCATGGTAAACAAGATTACACTTCCGGTTGAAACATTTCCCACATTCAGAACATACAAATGTTTTTTGTCCTGTGGTTAGACTTTTGTGGGCAAGAAATTGTGAATCACAAGAGGGAGTGCTTTCATTATATTCACTGCATTTCTTTACTAAAATGCTGTGGTTTCCCATTGCCTTTGTGGTTTCTTCACTTTCATTCTTCAAACAAACAACTGTTCCTTCTTTACTTATATTGCCTTTATTTTTTGGCAAATACGGCTTTGTGAGACATTTCTCTAAACCTGAGTTTAATTCATTATTCAAATGTTGAGTGGATTTGCTCTCTTCTTTTTTTAATCCAACTGATCCCTCATAACTTTCTGTTAAACTTACAGTTCTGATAACAAAATGTTTCATTGATCCCCCTGTTGTAAAGAAAACAAAAACATGAACATATTTATGCAAAATAAATCTCAAAACATTAATCTTCAATTCCATAATAAGTGCTGTGTGCTGGAAAAGTGGAATCCCAGTTGGTTTCAACACTGTATATAGCAGTGCCTCTCAATCGTTTTGATCTGTAGTCTGTTGTTTACCCTCGAATGGTCATGGGAACCACATAATTAGCACTAGAAGGTTAAAAGGTTTAATATCTTTGGAAAAAAAACAACCTCAACAGCACTGGAAGGTAACAAAGTGTAATATCTTTGAAAAAACAACATTATCAGCACTTTAAGGTAACAAGGTTTAATATCTCTGAGAAAAAAAAGACAAGCCTTCATCAAATTATGATATTCCTCCTCATTTCATCAAGTAGCAAAATATGTCTAATCCCCAACTGGTTTTGTCACTTGACCTCTACTCATAGAATTAAACAAAAGAGAAAATCTGCACTGGGCCTCAGTAAAACAGGCCAATAGGACACCAAGACATCTGTGGTGTCGGTGCTACTCCCACTCTCCAAATTCAATTTAAACACTAACTCTATATAAAAACTAGTGGGATTTCTGTCCACACAATAGCTCATTTCACTCAGTAGAGACAGAGTAGAAGTGTTTCAATAAAACATAACCTTTATTAAATAAATATTAAAAAGACCTTAAACACACTTAAGATATTAAAATAAAAATAGCATCCCACATTGACCATAAATAATATATATGGGGAACTAGATATAATGCTAATGTGCTGGAAAGACTTTTTAATAACGGTTTAATAAAAGTTATGTATTGTTGCAACACTTATACCGTACTCTGAGTGAAATTAGCCAATGTGTGCCCAGATATTCCACTAGTTTTTGTATATACTATAGTTAGTGTTTAAATTTACTCTTCTCATAGAGTCACAAATATATGCATTTAGACGAGTGACAAAATTAAAACATATTATTAAGTGTATGCAAAAGGTAGTAAAATGGTAGTGGTAAAGCAGATTTACCACCAGGCCTGCTATAAATTCCACCTTTATGAAGCTTACAATGTAGTGTTTGTTGAGGCTGAGGTGCTGAATCAGTTATGTGTTTTTGGAGATTGTACTTTTGTGACATTTATCACCAATCTGTGAAGGGCTTGTCTATCCCTGCCGGTTCCTCTTTGCCAATGGGGTTTGTATGCTGTCATCATTTCTGAGACTATTCCTCTTGACACATTAAATAATTGAGCAGTTTTTGTGATTAATGCACCTTTGAAACTTTTAGATGCCTCATGTTGCTTTTAAAATATACATCATAAAGTGCTAATTGCCAGACCTCTTTTATAGCTGACAAATACTGCTAACTAGTAGTCAACTTAACGTGACTCACCTTTGCAGTTGTGATTTAGTTACTTTAACTTTAAACTAATTTTTCATGTGAAGTTTACATTATTTTGTCCACCTTCTGTAAGTGTGTATCTAGGTTAGTAGGGAGGGAATGTCAATTCATACAAAGAAAATTTCATACATTTCTTAGTTCTACAAAATTAGATCTATTTTCAGGTCCTGTTTTTCATATTTTGTTGTCTGTTGATATAATTTAAATGGGAGTAAGTGTGATGTGTGAGATAAACTTGTTCTAGATTTTGTTATTCCAGCATTATAATTAAAATCCCAATGTACATGTGAGGATCTCCAAGACACCGACTCTAACTTATCTCCAGATGGGTTTCCATAACACCACAAATGTCCTCCTACAAATCATCCATCTTATAATGGTGTCAATGTGTGCTACTTGTATACCTTAAAAGAACAGAGCCCCTATAATTTGGATGTTTACTTAGTGTGGCCCCGAACTGCCTGCCTATTTAAATTTACGCTCTGCGCCTGTCCAGTTCCTGTTGTAGCATTCCCTTTTAAATCATGCTCTCCTGTTGTCCTGCTATAATATTGTCCTAAGCTAGCTCTGCCTAGTACCATCTATCTGAAAACATTGCTGTGAATCTCCAGGCTGTGCCTAATTAAATGCGCCTGTGCCAGTAGTGCTGAGTGTGTCCAATCTCCACTTTCTGTAACTCCAACTTGTAGCTATTCCCCTGAGCACCTTCCTATGTTTGCCCATTCGTCTCTCTTCTAGTCATCCTATAGTGCTCTTGCACGCTGCCGTTGAAAGTCCAACTATAGTAGAAAACAAGAACCTTGCCATTATAGTACATTGGCAGTGCTATGGAATATGTTGGCGCATTACAAATAAAGATAATAATAATTAGCAATAAACACAAATTTAGTTTAGTTTACCTTCATTATTAGGCTAAACCCGAATAATATGGTAGGGAAAGTGAAAATGGGTTATTTTGCTAGTGGGAACAGAGTTCATTATGGACAGCAAACATTAGGGGTGAATGGATGGCTTGATAAGAGGTGGTGTGGTGTTCTATGTCCCTGTTCCCTACCTATGCTTTGCCCCTTTGAACTGCAACAGCCATTTTATGGCTGGGATGTCGCCCTGTACTAGAGCTGTTTTCCTTGCACACCACTGCTCCGATGTGGTTTCATCGTAATTTACTGGGTTCTACTGTGGGGCTACTAGGTGGGGGCTATGCACGGTTACACAGGGGTATCTGACTTAAGGTGCGACTAGTGTGACCAATCAGCCTTCTCTCAAGATGGGAAATACCCTGTCCCAAACACTAGTGATTGTCAAATTAGCCTGCACACCTAGCCCTGTTACATTTGAAACTGAGTGACAAGAGGGTCATGTAGATCACCCGTTGCTAGATGCAGACATACTGGTGCCGTCTACCCCTAGGGAACTATGAAATTCCCAAGTTGCACAATGTTGTTTTTTTCTTGTTAATCATTTATGACTTACCATTGTTGTTCATGGTAAAAGAAGGAGACCCTGGGAATAAAGTGTATGTTCTCTTTGGAAGAAATATACATGGTGTATTTGATTGAGAAGAAGTGATTGTGTGAACATTACTTTACACATCTAGCCAATTAAAGTCAGGGGATATTGACCCAGAACATAGGGGTAGGGTTGGTATTATTGCTGATTCAAGCCCCATCAGAAGAATAGGTTGTGACACTCTGCAAGTACATTTTTATCATTATACCACTCACCTGCACATAGATCTGATTGACTTTCCATCTGCTGAGTAGTATTTTCCTCTGTTTTATAACGGCCTTCCTCATTAATTGATACAGTGTATACATCTCCATCATGGAGCCCTGTTAGACCAAAAGAGGATTAGCTGGGTGCAGATATTTATTCCATACAATAAATGAGAACAGTTCGGTCTATCTGATCCATCAACTAAAAGTCCCTCTTAAAATGTTAGTTCTCATACAGCATGGTTTAATTTATTACTTTTATAATTAAATTGGCAAAATAAAATCGGTATGATTTGGTTAAAATATTCAAAAGGTAGTGGAGATAAACTGTGGAGATTTTTGAAAACAGTACCCGGACTTGTCCAAAGAAAAACACAGGGTGCCTAAAAGCTTTAAGAACAACAATTATTTTGGTTTGTTGCACCTGAAACAGCATAATATGCCTCATTCTTTATCTTTTAAATGATAGTTACAGACATAGATACATTCAAATGTATAATTGCCCTGAGAGGGTATGTCCTTTTCAGTCTATGAGTGATAATACTGTTACATGTTTGAATGTAGTACTGTAGTATTAAGTTTCTGAATATAGGAATATTTTGGGAGAATCCGATTTGGTCTATACATTAGTATCTTTCTGTGTACATTATATAATAAAGTATGCATGCAAATACAATTTTAAATGAGCATAATGGTCATCCTCCTTCAACAAAATAAGTTGGCATTGTTTTGTTATGCATTAAAGGACATTAAAAAATGAATACATTTCAATGCCTCTCAGGACCCTTGAGAGACCCACGATACATACGTTGGTGGAAGTTTTGTGCGAGAGGAGCATTTATGTTACTGGAGAGCTGTGGTTGCATTGAATAATGCAAGGTGTCTGCTTCTGGGTCAGGGAATGGAAAGGGGTCAATTTCAGTGTTTGCTCCCTCCTCCCCTAATACCTAACACCCCCAATCATCCAACAAACATAAAATGGCTTCCTATTCTAAAAAAAACAGTCTTCAAAAATTTAAATTTTCCCAAAACATTCTTTATGCCCATGACTTACACAAGAGATATTATTGTTAGTTTGGTACATCCTCTTTTTTCGTGAACTGCAGTGGTCCTTAAAAATGCTGCATCATTTATATTTTAAATACATAAATATCCGAACATCTAAATAAGTGAATAACACAACATTAATAGGATCAAACAAGTAATGCAGTTCAGCCAAAAGACTTTGAGCCAGATTAGGGATATATTTAAATCTTTATTTTAAAGCCTCTTTTTCAGGTTGTTTAACAGCATTCCCACAGTTCAACTATATTTTTTATTACTGTACATTTTTTTTTATGTAATTTGTATTACTTACCTTTGCTGATGTTTACAGGAATTTCCTCCTCCTTCACCTGCTGCTGAACTTTCATGATCACATCCCCTTCTTGTTTATGATTTAAGAAACTTGAAGATTTAACATCGGATTCTGTGCAAACAGAATGAAAGATTTTACTTAAAAGAACCAGTTTCTCCTGTTGAGGGTAGAATTGCCTGGTATTTTGGGGCTGGGTCACTCTTTTGAGTGGGACCAGACTTATATACTACAAGATATTTCTCCCTGTGAAGGGCACAAGTGAGCTAAAGGAGGAGCTCTCAGAGTGGGTTATCATGTCCACAGAACTAACCTGTTAAGGTTTGTTCATTCTCAGATTGAGCGTCGCTGATCTTGTTTCTGTATATATACAAATGACCCATAGTATTTGGTCTCCCTAATGATGATAGGGGCTCCAGACATGGACTCCTTGCTAACTGTACATTAGGAAGTTAGGCTACATCCTGCTAAGGCTGAAATGTATGTTTGGGGTTTGCTGTTTCCGCTGTTCAGGGTAGAATTGCCTGGCATTTTTGGGCTGGATCGCTCTAGTGGGTGGGACCAGACTGATATACTACAGGATATTTCTACATGTGAAGGACAGAAGTGACTTAAAAGAAGCTGTTTTTTTTAGAACAGATTATCATGTCTATAAATCAAACCTACTTAGGTTATTTTTTCTCAGATTGAGAGCGCCTCTGACCTTGTTCTTGCATGTATTTAAAAGAAGAGCAATTACAAATCAGTTATTCTTTATCACAGGTGTGGGTGGATGCAAGACAATGTCAGGGTCATTTAAAGCCACTCCGTTAACAAAAATAACTGGTTGTGCAAACACTGATAATGGAGAACTAAGTTTTATGCAGAAAGTGGACTAAGAGGAATGCAATCAGACAGTATTATTGTATCTCTTCTCATATATTGTACTCACCTGTACAAGTATCTGAATAAGCGATTTGCTGTATATCCCTTCCTTCTTTCTCATCCATTCCTTCCTCTTTAATGTGCAGATTGCCTTTGTAGAGCACTGTTAGTTCAGTAGAGAATGAAATATCTTAAATATATGTATTCTACATTAGGGGTTTATTTCCATTTTATGCTGCCCTAGGACATTCACATTTGTGGGGCCATTGCACCCTGCTTGCAGCTCCTTTCTGTATCTCAAAGCATAAGATTATGTGTGTAGATATATAGTAAATACATAGTATATTTGTGTTCACATTTGAAAGTCTAAAATAAGTTATGACTTATTTCCTGCTCAGAATTCTAAGAAATACAGTTATTACACTGCACTCTGGGAACCTGGACACAGGCATGCAAATGTGCCCCCAAAGGCTTCACTTTTTAATCCAAATACCATTTCAAACATGACTCCGTTTAAGCATATGCATGCTGTATTACACAATATAGATTATGCCCCAAGAAAACTACCCACAGACAGCACTGTTTGAAGGTTACTGCCTCTCATCAGCGTGGGGCCAGTTCCTACAAACCTAAAAACACAAAACACTCTTGCCAGCGCTGCGATATGGGCTGAATATGATGATCCAGTTCTACCTATGCCATCAAACTGGAAATGATGCAGATTGTGCAGTGGGAATTAGACTAACTAATTTAGAGTTGTATTAATTTTTAACTTATTTACTGTATTATTATTTTTTACGTTTGCTTTCAGGAAACATTTTGCCAAGCTCAGTTCTTCCAAACAGCATATTATAAATATGAGACTAATGTGATTGTATAAAAGTGACCATAAGAAGATTATCACAGTTACTTATATAATGCATTACTCACCTTCACTAATGTTTATAGGAATTTCCTCCTTCTTAATCTGCTGCTGACAGCTCATGTTTGTCTCTTCTTGCTGATCAAACTTTGACAAAATCAATGGCTTCAGTCTCTCACTACCTGTAGAAATAGAAATATATTTTATATATATATATAGTAAATAAAAAGTACATCTGTGCTCACATTTGAATGTCCAAAGCAAGTAAAAAAAACTGCATTCTGCAAAAACCTGCATTATTACACTGCATTCTGGGAAGTTGAGCTGGGACATGCAAATGTGCCCACAAATGCCTCGCTCTTCAATCCGTAGCCATTATCAAACATGGCTTCCTTTAAGCTTATGCATGCTGTATTATACAGCTTTAATGCAAAGCCAAGGTTGGATTAAACACAGGCCGAGTATCCATCATATCCAATATGATTGAAGTCACTATGCCTATCTCTAAAAAAAAAAACCAAAACTTTAGTTTCCTTATGGAGAAGATTGCAGCCTTTCAACCTGTAGCCTAAAAGTTCTACTTGAGTTTTAGGTTCAAGTCTTGGACAAGGTCATTGAGAAATGTGGTTGTAACGATAAACAGGAAGCCTCAAAAGTGTGATCAAGGCTTATATCATTATCACCATGCTATACAGGATCTTTTTCTTGTTCATCATCACGAAGTATTACTTCTTCTGGAGGCGTTGGCACAGGCAATTCTTCACTATGCAGCACTGGCCTGATGGCAGATGGTAAATTCAGATAAGTCACAGTGTGCTTTGATTGAGAACTGATGCCTGCAATGTTTGTAAGACAAAAGTAGCAATCTGTGGAGTGATCTTTTTGTTCTCAAATCATTGGAACAGCAAAATTCATGTGCCAAGAACCTGTTGACCAACTTGTGAAAAGTCTGACACAGGTACGACAACAAAAATGAGGGGCCCAACTTTTATCTTGGTTATTGACTTTGCATCCAAAGTAAAGCTCATAACACTTCTTAATAAGTGGAGTAAAACAATGTTTATGATATTTAAATATCACCTCACCCAGACGTAGCAAAATGAGTCCGGATGATTAATACAATTTCAACTAACAATTTCTTGGCATTGTTCAACTTCATATTATCAACATAAAATTTACATAGAACTACTCAAATAACAGATACTCACAGCATTAGATGTTTCAAGGATGGATTCTGTCCACCAACTGGCCAGGAGCGCTGACTCATACAGTAAACAAGCAAACACGTGACTCATCATGCCTCAAGAGCATCACATGACAGAATATGACTCAACTGTTTATTACTCTGGGCCCTTTTTATGTTGACTAACCAGTAGAATTTACAACAATTAAAAATAATACTAGGATTTTACTAATGCTGTGTGAATGTGTTATATAGCACAATGTATTATATTAAAGAGGATGTAACTTTAATACTATGGGCGATAGAACATTTCGGAGACCGTTTTCTAAATCAGTGGCATAAAGTACATATAGTGCAACTGTTATTTGCTCTGAGACAAAACCTTTGCTAACCAATGTAATCTGTTTACAATTTAATTATTATTTGGCATGGTTTTTGGCTAGCAGAGACTAAGGCAAAGCGATGCTGCAGGCAGCAAAATACTCCAAAGATAATATAGTTTTATAAAACAAATATATTACATAAATAGCTATTTTTTTTTAGTTAAACAAAGTTCTTTCACTGCATTATGTTTGAGTATACAGAGAGATTTTATTTATCTTGCGTTAGTACTATGTCTCTGGCACATTTTGTAAGCAACAGGAAAAACAGAGAAGCTCAATCTGAGAGCGGACAACATCTAAGGAGGTATGTTCTATAGGTCTGGTTATTTACTCAGAGGGCAGCCTTCTTTAGCTCACTTGTGCCCTTCACGTGGAAAACTATCCTATAGTATATCAGTCTGGTCATTACAGTTCTGAGCTGTAATAGCTGCAATGAGCTGATTAGGACCAATCAGGTTACATACTTCTACTTGCAAAATATACAATGATTCTGACCACAAACATAGATGAATTAATATCTATATCACTCACCTGACCAGGGATCTGAATGGCCTTCCATCTGGTAAATACCATTTTCTTCTCTCTCATACTCTCCATCCTCATTAATTAATTCAGGACACAGATTGTCATTGTGCATCTCTGTTAGTCCAGAAAGAGAATGGGTTAAGTGTATTAATTTGTTACAGACCTAATTAATGTTTTATATTTTAGACGCTCTGTGAGGTACTTTCCATTTGGAAGACGATTTTTATTTCAAACTATTTAGTAAGCAACATGTATGGCAATTTATGATGCCTGGAAGTGGCATCATAGATAATCATGGAAAATGTATATACAGCGGTGGTCTCTTCCTGGGCTCCTAAAATCTGAAATTTTTGGCTCCTAAATATTTTTCCTAAGTATAATATATCTATGATAGACTTCCTTCCAGGCTTCTTGAAATAGCTTTTTTGGCTCCTAAGTGCTAGAAATGTTTATCCACCTCTACAGAATTTAAAGACATATCACCTTAAATGGATCCTGAAGTCACCATATGTGCTCTGCACCATCATAGAGGGTGGAAAATTTAAAAAATACTATTAAAAAAAGAAAAAAACTTTGGTGAGATTAGAACTGAGGTATACAATACCAAAGACCAGCTTCTTAACCACTGGTCTATTTCTTACATTTATTGAAGGCAGAGAAAAATTATATATCTAATAAATATCTAAATATTGGAGATCACAAGCCTTCAACTACACAACTGATTCTAATTAGTTAATTGGCTGGTGCAGCTCATAATGTATTCATAGGGCACAAAAGACGCTTAGAGCCAGCAGACAACCACTGACTTCAGTCATAACTCAGATATTTTAGCAGCAATTATGAAAAGGAAATAACTTTTTCTATATGATTTGGCGCCCTCTATCTGTTGGTGGAGAGCAGTTATGCTGACTTCAAGATCCATTTGAAAACGGCACAATAAATTACACAAATTTTATTATCAAAATACTAAAAAACATATAATATAGGAATTAGTGAATATGAACATTTTAATAAAATGAACACTTAAGTAGGAGTAAGATTATATACATGCTAAGGTTTCATCAATAGAATGATGATACATCTATTGACCCATGTTTATAACTCACCTGCACTGAGCTTTGACTGAATTGTCACCCGAAGAACATCCTTTTCATCTATCTCATCCTCTTCTTCCTCAATAACAGTGTCTACATAGACATTGTAGAAACCTGTTAATTTCAATAGAAAATCAAATGTATTTCTAGAGATTTACTTAAATAAAAATTATAGTTTGAAGATGTGGAATCCGTGTTGTTCCACGTCCTGAAGATTTGTGTTAGGGACTTGAGGAAGTTGGGGCATGTTGAAGAATTGGGTTTCTGTGAAGGAAATGGTGGAGGTTGTTCTAAAAACAAAGAAGGCTACAATTATTTGTTATAGATGTTCCTTATACAGTAGTTATGGATTATTTTTTATTAAAATTAATTCTTTAGTAGACAATGCTTGTGCTTGAATGATGTATGTGTCTTCCACATTTGCTGCTGTCTTGAATGGAAGTGTTCTACTAGTGTTTATTATCTATTCAAGAGTGTGTAGAAGGAGGTAAGAAGGAGAGAGGGAGATTTTTTGACTGATTGGTGGATTTAGATAAGGTCACCTTTCCCCTCCTTCCCATCAGGTAATTAGAGGCTGGTGGAAGTATATTCGCAAGCCTTGCTTGCCCTGCTCTATCACCAATCCCTTGTGTCCTAAAGACAAAGCAGAGCTATCATGCCAATTTCCATGGAATAGCAGGGTCTACTCAAATGAAGATTTTCTCTACTTTTATGACTTACATAACTGTCAGTGTTGTGAAGATTTTGCTAATCTACAATGGTCCTTTAATTTCATTACCCTTTAATTTCTACTTATGAAAAAAAACATTGAGTTACCTGTGCTCCTGTTTGCTGGGATTCCTGAAGTCCCAGAAACCTGGTGATTGTTATCCATCATCTCCATTTTTCCCATCTAAATTGCACTAAAAGTAAATATGCAGTCAGTTCTCAATTAGCAATCTCATATCAAAATAGTTCATAATCATTTTCCAAACATCAAAATGTGGTTTTGTGTTTGGTGTCATTAAGTTTTATTAATGTGTCATTAGAATTCCAGAACAGAGAGCCCAATTTAATACACAGGCTCTCTTGTCTTTGTCTTAATAACGGCACCTGTATTTCTTTGTGCCAATTCTACAAGTTTTTCTAGGTAATCTGTGTACATGATAAAAAAGGTCATGGCACTCAAATCCATGACATGTATAGATACACCTTCCTCCACATCATATAGATCTATACCCAATATACTATGATAAACCTAAAACTCAAATATGTATTAGTCACAAAAATTGGATGTTTTAGATCTATTACAGAACTTTCCCCAGAGTAATCTACCCTGGTGATAGAGTTTAGTTTACAACATGTGAATTATAACCTGGGAGTGATCCATACATGGAAGTATGTAGCTCAATAATAATTCAGAGGGCATGCAAACTGCATTCATATTTTACATAAATACATCTATTAAAAACTGCGTGTTTCTGGAATAAGAGCATATGAGGCCATACTAATGTACATATAACATAACACAAATATAAAAAGATATTGAAAAATAAATGTAAACATCCAAACGTGAAAACAAATGCAATCAGTTTTTACTTTACTCTGTAGGACTTCTAGGCTTTATTTTCCCACCATAATATCTCTCTCTCTCATGTTGGAATACTGTCCTGCGGCCCAGTCTCCGAAGGGAGGGGATCATGCTCTGCTTCAGTATGTCACAGTACATGTTGGCATTCATGGTTCCCTCAATGTAGCTCGCCAGTGCCGGCAGCACTCATGCAGGCCCAGACCATGACACTCCCACGAGCATGCTTGACTGTAGACAAAACACACTTGTCTTTGTACTTCTCAGCTAGATGCCGCCACACACGCTTGTCACCATCTGAACCAAATACGTTTATCTTGGTCTCATCGGACCACAGGACATAGTTCCAGTAATCCATGTCCTTAGTCTGCTTGTTTTCAGCACACTGTTTGCGGGCTTTCTTGTGCATCATCTTTAGGAGAGGCTTCCTTCTGGGATGACAGCCTTGCAGACCAATTTGATGCAGTGTGCAGCATATGGTCTGAGCAATCACAGGCTGACCCCCCTCCCCCCTGCATGAGTACTGCCGGCACTGGGGAGCTACAGTTCATTGAGGGAACCATGAATGCCAACATGTACTGTGACATACTGAAGCAGAGCATGATCCCCTCCCTTCAGAGACTTGGCCATAGGGCAGTATTCCAGCATGATAATGACCCCAAACACACCTCCAAGGCGACCACTGCCTTGCTAAAGAAGCTGAAGTCAAAGGTGATGGACGGGCCAAGCATATCTCCACACCTAAACCCTATTGAGCATCGGTGGGGCATCCTCAAACAGGAGGACGGGGAGTGCTAGGTCTCTAACATCCACAGTGGAAGAGGACTCCAGTGGCAACCCCCCCCCCCCCCCCCCCAAAAAAAAATATTCAAACTTTTGGCCCAGTTTGGACATTTCCAATTAGGGGTGTACTTGAGTTATTTTGAGGGGACAGCACATTTACACTGTTATACAGGCTGTACACTTACTACTTTACATTGTAGCAGAGTGTCATTTATTCAGTGTTGTCACATGAAAAGATAAAATAAAATATGTACAAAAATGTGAGGAGTGTACTCACTTTTGTGAGATACTGTATATGTATATATATATATATATATATATATATATATATATATATATATATATATTGAAGAGTGAAGCAGCCGTGAATGTCCAGTAATCTAGTAATTTAGTAATTATTAATCCATATATATATATATATATATATATATATATATATATATATATACATAGATTAATAATGAGTATTGCAATATAATTTGATACCTTTTGTATTAAACAAACGTCTTATTTATAATGACGAGCTTTTGAGAGGCTTAAACTCCCTTTATCAAGGTTTATTGCTTGAGACTTGATAAAGGGAGGTTAAGCCTCTCGAAAGCTCGTCATTATAAATAAGACGTTTGTCCAATACAAAAGGTATCAAATTATATAGCAATACTCATTATTAATCTATGTATATATATATATATATATGGATTAATAATTACTAAATTACTATATATATATATATATATATATATATATATATATATATATATATATATATATAGTGACAGATCCGTGCCTTAGTTTTGAAATTAAATACAGGCTAATCATACAGCAACACAGGCCTGTACACTTATCTGTTTTAGAGTCCACTCCCTTCAGGGTCTGCAATCCATCTGCAGAGGAGCTGTGTCGCTTTCACCTCTCTGGTCACACTGGACACTCTTCTCAGTGTTGTGTCTCTCAATTGTGCTGGCTGTACACTTAAGACAGCTTCACTGGCTTTCCATGTCTCCCTGACCTACCTCTGGCCACACAGAGCTGTCCCAGGTTTGCTCTGCCTCTGCACAGGCTCCACACTTTCAAACAATTCTTCAACTGGAGGTAGCAGCAGGCCTAGATTGCAGCCACACCCCTGTCTTTTAAACAGGTTGTTAACTCTCTCACTCCTGGGGAGAAGTCTTGAAGAGTTCTCTTCTGACCTCAATTCACCACAATATATATATATATATATATATATATATATATATATATATGGGTGTGTGACTAAAAAAATAGTTAATAAATGTATTTCCTGCTCAAGTGTATCAGAAATACAGTTGTTGCACTGTTCTCTGGAAAACTGGGTGGGGACATGCAAATGAGACCACAATGCACTCTCACTCTATTAATCCAAAAAGCACGATATGCACGGATCCTTTTAGGCATATGCTTGCTGAATTACGCAGCTTTAAGCAAGCACAACAAAAGGATGGATTATGAACAAGCCAAGGCTTCAGTTATACAAGTACATAATATGCATTGCTTTATAATGTTTATTAATGATTTATACACTCCTCTCTCACACTACCGATGGATAGTTACTTACAATTTTATTTCCACACACAATAGACAAAACTGTACCTCACCAACATTATATATTGTTATAGTGAGAAAGCAATATACAGTAGACTCTCAGTTATCCGGCACCCACGGGATTGGTAGATGCCGGATAAATGTAATTTCTGATTGCTTGAGAGTTGCATATAAAAGAGGCCTAGATTAGCTGCGCATAGGATGCTCTGCAAAGTATATTTGTCAGTGAGGGCTGTTCTAGCAGCAGCAGCTTCCACTCCTCACTTACACACAGGTACGTTCAGCTGGAGGGTCCAGTGCCAAAGCCAACACTGCACTGGCTCAGTCACTCATGCCTCTCTGCTTCCAGGTACTATTAAATTGCATTGACGTACAAAGTATTCACCCCCCTTGACTTTTTACCTATTTTGTTACATTACAGCCTTAAGTTCAATGTTTTGTTAATCTGAATTATATGTGATGGATCAGAACACAATAGTCTAAGTTGGTGAAGTGAAATTAGAAAAATATATACATAAAACGATTTTTTAGAAATAGAAAACAGAAAATTGGCATGTGGGTATGTATCCACTCCCTTTGTTATGAAGCCCATAAAAAGCTCTGATGCAACCAATTACCGTTATAAGTCACATAATTAGTGAAATGATGTCCACCTGTGTGCAATCTAAGTGTCACATGACCTGTCATTACATATACACACCTTTTTTGAAAGGCCACAGAGGCTGCAACACCTAAGCAAGAGGCACCACTAACCAAACACTGCCATGAAGATCAAGGAACTCTCCAAACAAGTAAGGGACAATTGTGTTGAGAAGTACAAGTCAGGGTTAGGTTATAAAAAAATATCCAAATCGTTGATGACCCCCAAGAGCACCATCAAATCTATCATAACCTAATGGAAAGAACATGGCACAACTGCAAACCTGACAAGAGACGGTCACCCACCAAAATTCACGGACCGGGCAAGGAGGGCATTAATCAGAGAGGCAGCACAGAGACTTAAGGTAACCCTGGAGGAGCTGCAGAGTTCCACAGCAGAGACTGGAGTACCTGTACATAGGACGACAATAAGCCGTACGCTCCATAGAGTTAGTCTTTATGGCAGAGTTTTCAGCAAAAAACAAAATGGCACGTTTTAAGTTTGCGAAAAGGCATGTGGGAGACTCCCAAAATGTATGGAGGAAGGTGCTCTGGTCTGATGAGATTAAAATTGAACTTTTCAGCCATGAAAGAAAACGCTATGTCTGGCGCAAACCCAACACAACACATCACCCAAAGAACACCATCCTCACAATGAAACATGATGGTGGCAGCATGCTGTAAGGATGTTTTTCAGCAGCCGGGACTGGGAAACTGGTCAGAGTTGAGGGAAAGATGGATGGTGCTAAATACAGGAAATTCTTGAGCAAAACCTGTACCACTCTGTGCGTGATTTGAAGCTAGGACAGAGGTTCACCTTCCAGCAGGACAATGACCCCAAACACACTGCTAAAGCAACACTTGAGTGGTTTACGGGGAAACATGTAAATATGTTGGAATGGCCTAGT